>PVKP010000725.1:0-75049 GCA_004027715.1 Plecturocebus donacophilus
GTTCTCAGCCTTTTTGCACTGGTTTCTTCCCATCTTTGTGGATTTATCCACCTGTCGTCTTTGTAATTGCTGACTTTCAGATTGGGTCTCTGAGTGGACGTCCGGCTTGTTGGTGATGAAGTTTTTTCTGTTTCTTAGTTTTCCTTCGGGGGGCGCCCCTTCCCCACAGAGCTGGGCCTTCCCGGGTTCAGCTGTGCTTGCTTTCTCCTCAGCGTTTCCAATTGCTGTTCTCCTTGTGGGGATGGGACCAGCCGAGCCCGACTAAAAGGGCATCCAGTCCCGTAGACTCCGCACAGAGAAGCGCCACGCCGGCCAAAAGAGTCGCGCTGGCGACCCATGTAGCTCCTTCACTGGGAATCTCCCAGTCTGTGGGCATCAAAAATTCGTCTGCAATTGCAGCAGCCACTCGCTCTCTGTGCTTTCACTGGGAGCTACAATCCTGAGCTGCTGCTACGCGGCCATCTTGGATTTCTCTCCACCCGGTGATGAAGTTTTTCTGTTTCTTAGTTTTCCTTTGGCGGATGCCCGTTCCCCACAGAGCCGGACCTTCCTGGGTTTGCTGTGCTTGCTGTGAAACTCTCAGTCCTCAGCGCTTTCAATTGCTGTTTTCCTTGTGGGGATGGGACCAGCCGAGCCCAACCGTCCCGTATACTCAGCACTGGGAAGCGCCACGCTGGGGCACCAGCAAAACAGCCGCGCCAGCCAAAAGAGTCACACTGGCGACCCGTGTGGCTTCTCTGCCGGGAATCTCCTGGTCTGTGGGCAACAAAAATTCGTCGGAAAGTGCGGCGTCCACCCGTTTTCTGCGCTTTCACTGGGAGCTACATTCCTGAGCTGTTGCTAATCGGCCATCTTGGATCTCTCTCTCAAAAATCTTTTTTAACAATAGTCAGGTGTGGTGGTGCACAGCTGTAGTCCCAGCTACTTGGGAGGCTGAAGGGAGAGGATTGCTTGAGTCCAGGAGGTCAAGGTTTTAGTGAGCCCATGGCACTGCACTCCAGGCTGAGCAACAGAGTGAGACCCTATCTCAAAAAAAAAAAAAAAAAAGAGCCACAATGAGATACAACCACATGCTTATTAGAATGGCTAAAATTAAAAGTGCTAGCATTACGAAGTGCTAGGTGGTGAGGACGCCGAGCAACTGAAAGTCCCCTACATTGCTGGTAGGAATCCAACATGGCACAGCTACTCTGGAAAATAGTTTGGCAGTTTCTTATAGTTAAATATACACTTATCATTTCGACCAGCAATCCTGCTCTACTCCTTGGTATTTTCCGTAGGGAAATGAAAACGTATGTTCACATAAAAGCCTGACACAAATGTGTGCAGCAGATATATCCATAATTTCAAATGCTAGAAACATCCCAAATGTCTTTGGTTGGGTGAATGAATAAACAAACCCTGATATAAGTGGATGCTGGAATATTACTAGGCAATAATAAGAAAAAAAACCTCTTGATAGTATGGAACAACTCTCATGAATCTCAAAAGCATTATGCTGAATAAAAGAAGCAAACTTGCTGGGCGCGGTGGCTCACACCTATAATCCCAGCACTTTGGGAGGCCAAGGCGGGCGAATCATCTGAGGTCAGGAGTTTGAGACCAGCCCAACCAACATGGAGAAACCCAGTCTCTACTAAAAAATTAGCCGGGCATGGTAGTGCATGCCTGCAATCCCAGCTACTCGGGAGGCTGAGGCAGGATAATAGCTTGAACCCGGGAGGCGGAGGTTGCGGTGAGCCGAGATAGTGCCACTGCACTCCAGGCTGGGCAACAAGAAGGAAACTCTGTCTCAAAAAAAAGATGCAAACCTGAAAAGGTTACATACTGTATGATCCTATTTATGTGACATTCTCAACAAGACCACACTATAATGATGGAGAAGAGGTCAGTGTTTGCCCAGAGTTAGAAATGGGGAGAAAGTGTCCTAATTGTGCATGTGTTAAAGTTCCTAGAACCGTACATCAAAAAGAAAAAAGCTAATTTTACTAATATTTTTAAAATAGAATTCTGTAGGGCAACAAAACAAAACAAAACAAAAAACCCTATTTAAATGTAATCCCAGCACTTTGGGATGCCAAGGTGGGCAAATCACAAAGTCAAGAGATTGAGACCATCCTGGCCAACATGATGAAACCCCATCTCTGCAAAAATACAAACATTAGCTGGGCATGGTGGCATGTGCCTGTAGTCCAGCTGCTTGGGGAGGCTGAGGCAGGAGAATTGCTTGAACCCGGGAGGTGGAGTTGCAGTGAGCCGAGATGGTGCCACTGCACTCCGGCCTGGCAACAAAGCGAGACTCTGTCTCAAAAAAAATAATCATCAGCAAGAACAGGAATCTGTTCCGTCTGTGTGAACAGACGGAATAGGAAGCACCTAAAGAAACTGCTTTTTTTCTTTTTCTTTTTTTACGCTGAAATGTTATTATTATATTACTTGTGTATTACAAATAAGTAACTTTTGGCTGGGTGGGGTGGCTCACGCCTGTAATCCTAGCACTTTGGGAGGCCAGGGCAGGCAGATCACTTCAGGTCAGGAGTTTGAGACCAGCCTGGCCAACATGAAGAAACCTCATCTCTACTGAAAATACAAAAATTAGCTGGGCGTGATGGTGGCATCTGTAATCCCAGCTACTCGGGAAGCTGAGGTGAGAGAATCGCTTGAACCCAGGAGGTGGAAGATTGCAGTGATGGAGATCGTGCCAATGCACTCCAGCCTGGGCAACAGAGTGACACACAGTCTCAGAAAAACAAAACAAAATGAATAAATAACTTTTAAGAGGGAACATAATCTGTGCTACAGACTGAATGTTCAAATGTTGAAACCTAATCTCCAATGTAATGGTATTTGGAGGTGAGGCTTTGGAAGGCAATTAGGTCTTGAAGTCAGAGACCTCATGAATGGGATTAGTGTCCTTACAAAAGAGACCCCATTGAGCTCCTTCGTCCTTTCCACCAAGGGAAGACACGGCAAAAAGTGGGCTTCTGTGCACCACAGGTCCAGAAGCCTCCTCAGAGCTGCTTGGCCTCCCGGCTATCAAGGGAAGCAAGTAGCTGGTCCTATGGGCAGTGCTGTAGGCTGAGGCAGAGTCCCCAGCCCAGGCCTGACCATCCCAGCCTGGACATCCCTGACTGGCCACTACTGAAAGGCTGGTTTAAATTTCACCTCCTCCAACAAGCTCTCCATGACTGTTTTTGCAACCAGGAAGCACTTCAATATTTATGAAGTGAATCTGGACTGCAGTTAATCCTTTCAAGTCTCATGACTCATTCAACCCTTCCATGTACACTCTGGCAGTTGCTTTCACGGTCTCCTCTTCTTGTTTCCTTTCTACTCATTCTAGCTTGCTTAACTGGATTCTGAGCTCTGTCAGGACAAAGATCATTTCATGCATACATTTCACACATTGCATTTACTCCAAGTACGAAATGATCTTTGTCTTCCCTGGCACAATGCTGAGTACACAGCAAGTGCTTAATACATAAGTAGCATCATGTGCCAGCCCTTTAAAGTTAGTGCCATGCCCAAATGCCTGTCTGGAGGTTAGATCACAGAGCGTCAGTGGTCACCTCTCAGCATCTATATCCAGCATCCTTGTCTGCTTACCCAGGCTCTGCCTCTGACCCCTTCCTGATCTGTAATGAAGTCTCCCGTGAATCATCACACCTCCATTCCATTGCTTCCCCCCACACAATGCTGCTTCTTAGCCTGCAAATATTTTCTAGTACCTCACTGCTGCTTCGGTGTCCATCGGTCCCTCTGGTTTTGCCCCTCACTGCCCAGTGTGACATTTCGGGTGGGCGGGTAGAAAGAAAGATAACAGATGCACACACACAGCACCTTGCTGCCCTCCGCAGACCTCCGCGGATGTGTTGCTAGCAGTTTTTCACCTACTGTACCCCTGCCCTTGCTTCTGCCTATTAATTTCCTAGTAGACCTCCAAAACCCATATCCAAGCCCATTTTATTTGACAATTCTCAACACAGACTTATTGAATAGCTAATATGCCTAATAATGAGTTCCTAATAAGGAAATGCATTCTGTAATTCTTCCAACTCAGTATGACAGTTCCCTTTTCCGATTCTCTGAAACACCGCTGGTCAACTTCTCTTGTTACGTTTGTCATAGCTTGCCTGGTCTTATCTATTTATGTACTTACCTTTGCCACCAGCCCTCATTAGACTGTAAGCGCTTACGGGTGACTTTTATACATTGCTATCTCTCTTTATATTTCCGGCATCCCTCGAGGGCAGGGTTTTGTGGCTAGTAAGGCTCAGTGGGTATTTCTGATTGACTCAATTCACGAAATTGAGTTAAATGGCTAGATAAATGGATGGATGAATGAAACTATTAATACACGGTTCTGCAAATCTCCCCACAGTGCCCATCCATGGTTCTTCACAGAATAGACCTTCAGTCAATGCTGTTGACAGACTGATTGATGTGTTTGAAAACGAAGAGTGATTCCTGGTGAGTCAGAGGTTTTCATTTACTCCATGTGTTTTGGCTTCAAACCCTAAAACAGTCATGCCCGACGTTTCAAAACCAGAACTGCAATCGCCTTCCTTCTACAGCCAGGTTGCCACAGAGATGGGGCCTGGAGAACAAAATGCTTCTGAATGGATCGATCGAGGCATATCTGAAGATAGAAACTTCCAAAGGCTTTCCTGGACTGCCTCTAGGACGGGCCCTATTATTAACCTCCTCTGTGAGGCTGAGCTGCTGTCTGGCCTTGCGCGACTGAAATGATTTTCTCCTGGACTCACGCCGTGGCTTTGTAGGCCACAACCACTTCCTAGAAGCCAAGTCAATCTGAGAAATAAGGGAGGCCCCAGTGGTTTGTGGTTTTAGAAGGCGTTTCCTTTGACATTAAGCCTGGGAAAGGACAAGCAAGCCACAGCAGGTTCAAGAGGAAGGGAGCAAAGCCCGGTTTGGGGTGACCAGAGGTGACTTCCCAGTCCCATCCCTTCTAGCAACAAGACCCCCACAGGATCAAGTGCCCATAGGGGTCAGGGGGAGGGAATACCCAGAGACATATGTGCAGCCGACTGCAGGGGTGCCGCTGGCATTCAGAGAGAGTGTCAAGGAAAGGGCAGCTCAGGAGTCGTGAGCTGTGCACGGCGAAACAGCTGAGTGGGCTCTGGGGTGGGAGGGGCACGCATGGAGGGAGACGCTGAGACTACAAATGTGCACCCGAATGGAATTTAGTCTGTAGATACTTCCTGTGGAATGGTTTAAGCATGCCTTACTGTCCAGCCCGCTGATATGGGAGAAAGCGTCTTACCAGTTCCAATTCACAGAAGAGGAGGCTGCAACTTACATTCTCAGGGATAAATGCCCCCGATAGCAGAAAGCCACTGGCCTCCACAACAGGCAGAGTAAGCACATGCCTGTAACAGTGTGATCCCAAGCTGCACAAGCTTCAGAGCCGAAAGAAAAAGGTATTACTTTTCCCTTTAAGCTCCGGGCAGGCTAATGCCTAAAATTCCATTATTCCTTTTTCCCGAGGCTTAAATGTGGGTGGAAGTACAAATATGCTGGGGGAACACTTCAGATATTTCGTCATGCACACCTCGGTGTCTGGAACCTTTTTAGGTTCTGTCCTGTGGGCAGGTTTTCTAAGGGGAGGAGATGAAGAAGGTGAGAGAATTGGGGAACTCCAGGTGACAAGAAGAAAGAGGCTTCAAGGGGCAGAGCAAGGGGCACAGACACAGCTGACACAGAGTCCAAACAGGCCGTCCCGTGCACAGTTTTGCCCGGGGCCAGCCCTTCAAATCCTTGTCAGATTCACTCATGTGCTGCACCATCCTTAAAAGAAATAGGGCATCCCATTCTCCTAACCAGCACCCACTTCATGGGTGTAGCACCTGAGCAGTCACCTAGGGCTTGGGCTCAGAATGGCCCTACACTTTAATGCTCTACTGTTGACATCTTAAAATACCGAATATTTTTGGAATAAAGGGCCCCACACTGTCACTTTGCATTAGGCCCTACAAATTATGCAGCTGGTACTGCTCTTAACTGTGCCCTGGCAAATCACAAAAGCCCTCTGAACAAAGGTCAGTCTAACCTCACAATTCTCTCTTCATCACACATGTTAGTTCCTTCAGTCTATTTTTACGCATCAGGGAATATTTGAAGAAACGTCCTTAATTCTGAGTACTTTAATTCACCTTCACCAACTAAGCCTCTTTTGAGGTGACTTAGGCGTCATGCGATCCATCCTATTATTAGCACATGTCTAGCCATCCCCAACCCACCCCGCCCCCCACAAACTCCTGCTTTCCTTGCCCTTATATATATCGGTCTCTCAGCGAAGAGTGGCACATGACCTCCTAGCCCCAAGAATACTTGGCACGGGTCCCTGTTTCTCAGCCGTATCTATTGTTCTAGTCCAGAATGACACTGGCTTCTACACGTCTTGCTGACATTTCTGACTTTTAGTGGGGAATGCCATTAATCAATCGGCTGCATCTGTTTTGGAAAAATTAAATAGCTCAAGTCAAGGCAAACACAGTAAATAATCCTTCAACAATCCAGGAGAGCAGTGGGGGCAGAGAAGGCAGGGTTGCGTCTTCTCATTATTTGAAATGCATTTAATCTGCTGTGGGATCCTCCGCACCCAGGCTAGGGTTACTTACTGGACACAGAAAGAAGAGACCGAAAGCTCTTTAAAAATGTGAGGCCCAAACCAGGGTATTAAAAGTGTAAGTGTGCCTATTCAACACATGTGTTATGGAGAATGAGTTAGCCAATGGGAGTCCCATGTAGTGGTTCTTCCCTGTGGTTTAAAACTGTAGAAATATACTCTAATTAATTCTTTAGTAAGTACGGCCTTCCTAGGGAGAGGCGGTAATGGTATGGTGGTTAGGTATGGTGGAGTCAAACAAGCTGGATTCAAAAGTTGACTTTTTCCCTTACTAAGCATTGGGCTTGGGGGAAGTGACTTAACCACACTGTGGCTCCATTTCCTTACATGTAAATAAAAATGTAACAACTACCTCAGGGTTACTGGGGAAATAAATAAATTAGTGTCTATATGGTGAATTGAAGATGCCTGCAAATTGACATTCCTCCCACTGAGAGGTGGGATTTTATCCTCCCTTCCTAATTGTGGTCTGGCCTGTTACAACGTTGGCTAATACAGTAGGGCAGAGTGAAATTTGCCAGTTCTCGGCCTATCCTTGAAGAGAACTGGCAGTTTCTTAGTCTCTTGGAGTCCTGAGCCAAGAAGGTTGATTTCCTCATTAGAGAAGTCACATGGAGAGACAGTGAGACCGCAAGGAGAAGTGGGGCACAACTGAACCCAGGCTTCCAGCCCCTCCACCAAGGTACCAAGTATGTGAATCAAGCCACTTTGGACCCCAGAAACCAGCCCAACTACCAGCTGGATAACATTGAGTGACCCCAATGTGAAGCTGAAGAAGCCCAGCAGATCCCTGCCCAAATTTCTTACCCATGATATTGGGAAATATAATAAAATGGTGGTGGTTCTAAGGTACAGAGTTTTAAAGCACAGCCGCATGCACACAAAGGGAACAACCTATACGGCACTATACATGACAACCGGTATGGAGCATCAGGGTCTTGACTGGGACACAGTAGGTAGTCAGCGTTAGTTCTTCTACTTACTTAGGGCTACACTTGTTTTGGTAATATTAGATGGATTAAATTTTCTGAATATTTTAAACTTGGGAAGCTACATCTGAAAATTCACAAACCTAAGCTTATTGTGGTTAACCCCATGTACTATATCACTTTTCCCTCTACTACCTCTATTCATGCAGATCTCTCTTCTATTTCCCACCTCCATTCTGTTTCTCAGATTCTTTTACCTGATTGCCTTCTATCCATGCTTTATATCATTTTCTCAAATGTCAATGCATATATGGTTCACCTAGACATGTTGCAAAAAGGCAGATGCTGGATCAGTAGGTCTGGGACAGATCTAAAATATGCGTTCCTAACAAGCCCCCAGGTGGTGCAGTTGTCATTGGTCCATAGGCCACACCTTGAGTAGCAAGACTTTAGTCTCAGTTCAGGTTTATCTCCTCCTGAGACCTTCTTAATCCCCTCTCTCCAAGGCTGAATTAGTGAGATGCTGTTGCAGACTCTCTTGGCTACCTATCTAAAAGCCCACATTTATTTTCTTTAGTGCTGGTAAAGCTCCAGTTTTATTTTAAGGTCTCCTCTCGTCCCCAAAGATGTGAGTGGATTTTAACAGATGTAAATGCAATTCTTGGTGTTGTCCTTCCCTTTGCTGTTATTTTTTATAAGTGACCAGGTAACTTGGTTCGCAAATGTTAGAGGTCTGCTGTGTAGAGTAGGTACTTCTAGCAAAGTGTTCTTCACTCTTAAAAAGAGATGCACATGAGAGAAACAGGTCTTTACCTGTCCTGGGATGTTAGTCTGCTGTTATGTGATCTCTGGAGCTACTGCAGCCGTCTTGTGATCATGAGAAGATCTAGATCACATTCTGACTGAGTATGGCAAGTGAAAATTAAAAGAACCTGGGTCTTTGTTGAGTAGCTAATCAACTCTGGGCTTTCCTAAATTAGAGCTTCTTTCTATGGAAGATAATACATCTCTTTATTGTTTAAACCATTTTTAGTCCAGCTTTCTATGACTAGTGATCAAGAATATCCTATTGTGGACTGATATGTCCTTGCTCTCTTCTACCCATCAGCCACGTGTGTCTCTCAATCACTGCACTCCCCACATTATTCTGTGATTACACATCTACCTCCTCTGGTCAGGTACCTCTTGAGGTTTATTTTTTGCATCCCTCCAACCTGGTATATAGCAAGTGACACAAACTTTTATGCACTAAACCTCACCATAACGGTTTTCAATTATAGAAAAATTAAATTTTAGCCACTTCGGGCATTTTCCCCTGCCAAGGTTTAACCTTGAAGAACTCCCTCTTGATACTCTGCACTCTTTGACCTCACCACCCACTAACATCAGTAGTCCTGGAATACCATCTCATTCTGATATTAACCCAAATGAAATATCATTAAGAAGGTTGCAGAAAGGCCACATGACTCATTCCAAGGCTGAATAAAAATAATAATCATCATTCTAGTGATTATAGTAATGCCTTGCCTTTGCATAACAATGATTACCATTCACTGCACCCACGGTATCCTAAACACCTCTCTACATGCATAACCCCCAACTTACAGGGATAATGTAACTACCTAAAGGTCACATGGTCAGTAAATAATGAAGTCAAGATTTGAACACAGGTATCTGACCCCTGAGCCTGAGAGTTTCCCACTTTGCTCCCTAAAAATCCCCTCCTGAGCACTCCATATTTACTAAAGTGCTTTAATGCACGTGATCTCATTCAGTGTTCTCAAAGGAGTTGTGGGTATGATCGAGCACATTGTTTTGATATTATTCATGCTGCTAAATAAATGTAAGTTACAATGGGATCATTGTAGAGCTCTTTTTTCCCCTATCTCCCAGTTTATTGTTTTTATAATCCATTTCAAATAAAGAACTACTTTTTGGAAGGAAAAATAAGCTAATGTAACAACTTGAAGAAAATTTTTAAGTGCTAAAGGAAAAAAAACAAGTTGGCCCAGTTTTTCATAGTGGCATGTTGATGAAATGCCATAAATGAATTGTGGGATGAATGAATGAAATATATCAAAGTGTAAAAATAAATCACAAGGAAGAACCAATTCCCCAAAGAAACAAGGCTGCAGATAGCAATTCCCTAATTTCCAGCCCCTCTCACATTTTTCATTCTGAGAAGACCTCTCTGTCTAAATCTCTCTGATGGAGATAGAGCTAGAGCAGTAAGAACAATCTCATTCTTTAGAGCCTCTCTTTCCTTCCATCCTGGGCTTTAGGAGAGTGAAATGTCTTTGTTCTCATGAACCAAGTGGTCAGCACTAATCAAAAGCCACTCGACAGGTCCCTCAGAAGTGAGGACGGAGCAGGTACCAACAATCACTATGGGCATGGGAGTCAGTAGGGACATACTTTCCTCTCTCACAAGAGCATGTGAGTTTTCTACTCAATATTCCCCTTAAAAATAAAATCTTCCTTTCATGGATTATCTAAAGCATTTATGCTTTCAAAACCCATTCATAATAAGCTTCTAATATTTAACTATCTGATGGGTAAATGGCTTGTGTCCCCAATACAGCAGCACATGGGTAGCACAATCCTAAGCTGGAGAAGGCCCTCAGTACATTTCAAATGCACAGAATACGGTCCGGTTGATGTCTCTCCTTCCATCTCCACATTCAGGTCGGTTCCTCACTTGGCCTCTCCTGTCCCTGGTGTCAGTTGCATACATTTGGCGAAAGCAAACTCAGCTGACTTTAGTGAGGCCCAGTTCTGGTGTCTGTGGAACCTGGCAGAATATGGTTGTCATCAGATGTGGTGATCCCCCCACCTGCCAGCACAGAAGGGAAATGATGCCCGGCAGCCACCATAGAGTGATCTCACGTGACATACCCCGGGGTGACTCCCAGAAAGAGTGAACTTTACAGCAGGCCGTAATTTTGTCTTAGGAGATAGGGGCCAGCCTAAAGAAACAGAAACGCAGTAGTAAAATAATGAAAGTTATCCTAAGAAAGTCAGACCTGTCATACTGACATGTGATGGGTGATTCACATGGGTTCTTATGCTGCTTCCCTTCTTACCAATGAGGACACTGAGGTGCACAGAGGTTAACATCCCACAGCTCAAAACTGGCAGAGCAGGGATATGGATGCAGGCCTTTATGCCTCCAGAACCCGTGCTCCCTTTATCATGCCCTGCTGCTGCTCACAGATCTGCCCTTCCAGGTCAGGGGCTCTCAATGTCCTCAGCCTCTGGAAGTTTATCCCAGTCCCATCAGATTTCCTAAAGTAGCTTTCCTGACACAGGTATCCCCTGCCCACCCTGGGTGCCCTCATGCTATGCTATGTGTACTTGTTGTGTGTGCCATATACACCACTATATTATCTAGCTATAAGCCTCTGGATTTTATTTAGAGACAGGGTCTCACTATATTGCCCAGGTTGGCCTCAAACTCCTGGGCTCAAGGGATCCTCCCACCTCAGCCTCCCAAGTAGCTAGGACTATAGGAACATACCACCATGCTCAGCTAGACTCTGGATTTTAAATTCCATAAGGGCATTTATCAGCTGGGCATCAAGGGTCTCCAGCAACTGCTTCGACCTCCAGCCCAACACTTCCTGACTTTCTGCCATGCATCAGTCGTGCCCAGCACGGGGGTCTTCTCATTCCCTGGGCTCCTGCTGCCCTGTCCCGCCTTGCCCTTAGATGGCCTCCCTCCTTCCCACCAATGCCTCTGCAAGAGGCGCCTGACCGGCTCAGCCCCCACAGACCTCCCCTTCCTGATCTGTGACATTTACGTTCTGCCCCACTTAATGCAGCATTTGCTTACATTCTCTCATGTACTGTGCACTAATAGCTTTCTGTTTTTAATATCCTTTTTCTGATTTGAGTGTAAGCTCCTTAGAAGCTGGGCCCATGCCTTGCACTTTGCTTACACCGCCTTCCCAATCCTGCCCTTTCTCAAACTCCAGCCTATTGCTTTGAGGGAGGAGAGGGGACACACAGCACAAAAGCATTCATTCAAGCTGCCCCACGAGGGGCTCTGCCCACTTTGGGTGGAGAACTTGAGTTGGTCAACTTGCTGACCTTTCTTTCAGAGATCATTTTCTCTACCCTTCCCCCAGAGCGATCACTAAAGTGGCATGCTTTCCCCCAACCTCTGCCAGCCACCCCTTATAGGGAATTGGTCTCTCAAGTCCCCATGGAGACTGGCAGAGCCTTCTCAAAGGGAAGTGGGCTGGATGCCTCCCCTTGGACTCAGTGTACATTCTCACAGGGACACATTCTGTCTTAGTAGCAGCTCAGCTGGCTTGCAAAGTCCCAGCCACCTCCTGCAGCAAGGCCCCCAGATGGCACATTCTGTGGAACACACAGTGATGGAGGGAGGCACCAGCTAGGGAGGAGCGCTGCCTGGGGGCCAAGTGCCACCAAATCATTCATCCTCCATCCTGGCCCTTCTGTGAGATGTCTTGTTCTTAACAGGCTTCCTGATGGCAAAAGAAAGCTTCACCCACCTCCAGCCTGCAATGCTGAAGGCACGTCAGGCAGAGGACGTGGCTGTCTTTTTCTCATCAAGTCTTCCTTCCTCTCTCAGGCTGAGTTGGAAAGCTCTTGAAAGGTAGCAGATTGCAGGCACTGAAGGCTGATGTCTTCCGTTTATCCACATAACGAGGACATTGGCCACTGCAAAAGCCCCTGTACTGTTCCTTCCATGTGCTGCTGGCTCCAGAGCCCCCGAAGCAGCCCACCTGGGCTGTCTAAAACTGCAGCCTCTCCCCTTGACAGCCTCCAACACTTCCCCAAGCCCCTTCAGTAGGAGCTGAAGGTGTATTCTCTGTGGCAGTGGTTCTCAAATTGTGCAGCTGTGACCTGTCAGCAGAACATAAAATCAATTTACCAGGTCACAAATAGCAATTGTTTTAACGAAATAGAATGGAATAGAAGTGTCAGCACATCACACATAGGAATGGTATGGTGTCATTAGGTTTTGGGGATACATACACACAATGATATAAAATCTATTTCCAGCTGGGCATGGTGACCCATGCCTGTAAACCCAACACTTCGGGATGTCAAAGTGGGAGAATCATTTGAGGCCACGAGATCAAGACCAGCCAGGGCAACATCATAAGATCTCTGTCTCAATTAATTAAAATAAAATAAGTAAAAAATAAAATGAAATGCAGCTCCTCCTGTGGATCACAACCCTGAAGGTTTGCAAGCTCCCCTTCCACAGGCAGAAAGAGCCCAGTGTTGTCCCTACCGAGGTTCCGCCATGGTGAACTTCTAGGGCAGTGTGGGATTTCTTCAAAGCTGACCAGCTCTCTCCCATTACCAGCATTCAAAAGGAAACAGCTGCTAAGAGCAAGGCACAAGGACAAGGACACAAGAGACCAAGAAATAAAGAAGTGATTTCTGCCCTCCAGGAGTTTGGGAATTGGGAATAATGCTGACATAAGGCAGGTGGACTGGAACAAGATATACAAAACATCAGATAAGATGGTAGAGGGGGATGTTAATTTCTACTGCCAAAGAGACCTTCAGAGTCCTGGTTTTGAGCAAAATCAGTAAAGGTGCTTTGCAACAGAGTCAGGCATTGCTATTGAAGGCGTGGCTCTCAGAATTAGGAGTGGGCTGTTAACTTGTTACCTTAAGCTGGGTTATTGGTCATCTGGACTCATGCTCTGTAGTAGCTGTAGTGGTGCACAGGGCTCTGAAAACTTCTTGTCCTGCGGGCACCTTTCCTGGTCTGTATCTCCTTATATCCATGTAATGCCTAGAAAAACTAGAATGGGGATCCCGAGGACTAGATGCTACTTCTAGGACTGTTACTATTTTGCTGTGTGATTTTGGGTGAGCCACTTCACCTCTCTGGGAGGCAGGATCTTCAGCTACTATTGCAGCTGTGGATAAAAGTGGCTGTACCCAGTGCATGGCTTTGTGAATTGGTGAACTTGGCTGGCAACAGACACACATCCAGAAATAATGAGGATCAAACAGAACCTCACTGGTCATCTTTCACATCAGAGGGAAAGATCTTTCCTCCACCCAGCCCCAGTAAAAGCCCATGCCCTGCTATCTTGGACATTTATTCCTTACAGCTGTGAAAAAATGCCTGTTGTCATCTGGTGAAATATGAAGCCTTATGGAGCACAGCTGACTTAAACAAGCAAACCAGACGCACTAGCCTTAGGGGTGGTTTTCCTGGTACCTGTAAGACTAGTCCTACCTGGGCATGAGGTGAGAGTCGCCTGTCTGAGCCCAGCTCACTCGCTCTTTGCCTTGCTTTGCCCAGACTGTGACTTCAGCACAGGGACACTGAGGCACTGTGGCCACATGTGCAACAAGCTCAAAGTTACTCCTCAAGCCTTTGTTTGCAAGTAGAGGTCCTCTGCCTTTAAGTTCACCATTAGAGAATCTTAAGAAAGGGGAGGATAATAGACGCATCTTTGCTGCAAGATTGGACACTGTCAATTATGGGATCCATTCTAAGGCCAGTGACCATGTTTCATAAAGTAGACAAGTAGCTAGAGTCTGATGTTCACCACAGTCCCCTTCTGGGCCTTAAAAAGATTTTTTAAAAATATTTTGCTTCAATGCGTCTAAAGTGTTAACTGGAGCCTGCACACCGTTCCAGGAAACCTTACTCTAGTCCAAATCTAATCCACACTAGGAGGTAGATCGTGACTGGTGTTTTCTTTTCATTGTGGACAGCAGAAACGACAAAGATTAACCCACAGGAGCAGTGATCTGATGGTGGAGAGTCTAGCACAGTGATGCTGGTGCAATTTTGGGACAGAGAAAATTATCTCAAAAGTTCTTCCTCTCAGGGACCACCAATTCCTCTTACTCACAAGGCCAACTTTGTTCATTTCCTTCATTCATAATGATGAGTGGCCCAGTGAAAATGTGCTGACATCTTAATGAATTCCACACAACAAATGTTTTCTTGGGTGGTTGGGGAGAGGGAGTTGGGAGGTAGTCAGTTACAGCGGCTGGTGACATGGACAATCAATGCAATGCCAGCAGACATAAAAGCGACGAGAGTCGCCATCCCTGGGGAAACCAGTGTTGATTTCCTCAATTCTTATCACACTGGGCTCTGTTTGGAAAATGGTATAAAAAGGTAGAAAATACATTTTCTTTTTATTCTCTGAAGGAGAAGGTAAAGGTTACCCAAAGAACAATTTGATAAAGATGTGTACATCTTCTCTTGCCAAGGCAAATATATTTCATGATGTATGTTAGAAAGAAAGGAGACCCCAGTATTCTCATTAAAACTCAAATGATTATTTTAATATGAAGTCTCAGGGTAAAAGCTATGCCTGAATCCAAAAGAACTTTGGATTTATACTGAGACTATAATTAATTGGAGAGAAATAGACTATATTTTGCCAAAATCAGATTCAAACAGTATTGACTCAAAATCTATCTCTACACATGTGAGACACTTGACAGTTTTTGCAGCAACTTTATGTACATTTTCTCCATTACCTTTTATGTAATCCCATAAACCATGGAGGGTAGCCATTAATCTCTCTGCTTTACTGTAGAGGAAAGTGAAATGAATGGTCGAAGGACCCCCAGCCACTGAGGCTTTAACTTGGGCCTTCTATTTCAGGCCCTCAGCTCTTACCACTATGTCATATGGTCTCAAAATTTCTAAGGTCCTTTAATTCACTCAGTTCATGTTGAAACTAGATTGTGACCTGAGTAATTAATCATAGAAAGGTGGGATGCAGGGGTTCTAATTGAACCCTGTAGACTTAGGGATTATATAGCACAAGTGGTTTTCAAGCTTGTGTGCATCAGAATTCCTTGAAAAGGTTATGAAACGCACATGGCTGAGTTCCACCCCCGAGAAATCCAGATTTAGTAGGTCTGGGGTGGGGCCCAAGAATCTGGATTTCCAACAAGTTCCATCAGTGTTGCTGATGCTTCTGGCTGAGGGGCCACACCTGAGAACCGCTGACCTAGGGATGTTCTCACTCAGTTGAGAGCACCTTAAGGACAGGAGCTGTGTCTTCCCTCCTCCTCTGTGTCTCACTGTGGCCTGGCCTATCCATCTGGCTTCTGTACAAATTTATCACAGGCTTGCCGCCTCATCTCTCAGCTCCTCTGTTGCTGAGGTTTCTCCAGGAAGGGGGTTGTACTATAAATGCCATTCCCACCTATTTCATACCTCATAATAGTGATGACATTTCACCACTTCAGTGAGATTCCAGTTTGATGGCTCCAATTATAAATTCTTGCCTTTCACTGTGTATTCCGAGAAACATCCAAGACCTGAGGACAGACATGAGGAATATAAGCTTTAGCCACAGGAGCAACTTTGCCAAGGAGCTTCATGAGCTAATATAAGATGCAAAATGCACATTGGCACATCCAAGGCTCTGAGAAGTCCTGTGGTATGTACCAAATTTAACTTAGTTTGACATAGCTCTTCCCAACTTTACATGACTACATAAGATCCCTCCTCGATAACACCTATTGTCATTTCATGGAATAAAAGCATTAGAAGTACACATTAGGAAATACTCCATTGCAGTGTGAGTTGGCAAAGTCCTAGGGAGGGGCTGGATGATTCCTGTTTCAGGTTTACTCCTTACCCACTCCTCCCCAAAAAACACACATGTGGAGCCTACCCTGTAAAAATTGCAGCATGGGTGAGCAGAGCAAAACATGTGCCTCATGGGGGCAGCTAGCTCCCAGGAAGAAGATGGAAGAAATTTCTCTCAAATTTACCAAACTAATGGGCTATTCTTGCTCTCCTAGAAAAGAATTCAAGTCTCTAGAGAAGAGACAGAGAGGCCAGGAGCATTACAAAATGTCATTCCCTCCACATAAAATAAAATAAGGTGGGGAAGAAGTATCCCCTCTGGCCCCACTACCAACAGAACTAAGGAAGAATAAAAGAGACAGAAGACCAGCCCCCAAAAAGCTTGCAATATTGTTGGAAAGTATGGCTTAGATTCACACATCATGAGTATAAGACACAATGAGTATAAGACATTATACAAGCATTTATGGTGTAACCCCATATAGGCAACCACTTTCCCAATTTATCAGAAATAGGAAATGCTTCACACATTTGGATGTCACTTGAGTCTATGTATCCAGCAAATGGACTGAAGAACAGGAAAGGGTCTTCGTTGTTCCCTGTGGGCAAATGCAGTTGACTCCCATTGACTTGATCGGTTGAAACCTTGCAAAAACATGTCCCACTGGAGCAAAGTGACCCTCAGGGAATAATGTTTTCCTGCCTGAATTGCTCACATGTGTAGTCAGCCGACATATGTAATGTATTGTTTTCCTGCCATCCAGGATGAGGGAAGCCCCTTAAACAATTATTGCCCTGGGGATTGTGTTCCAGACTATAATCACCTTCCAGGATAGGAATCAACTTCAAGGTCACAAGCCAAATTATATTTTCCTGAGGGAGAAAGGCTGAATCATTATATAGGAAGCCCTAAGATGGCCAAGGGTCAGGAAACAAGTCGCCTGTGCTTCCTCTGTGGAGGCAGATCTCATGTCCCTGATGGTTGAGGCTTCCGCCAAATCTCTTCCTCGCTCCTGCAAACAGACAACTCGCTTCCCTGCTTTCCCTCTGGGGACTTTTCCACTGCTCAGTGATCTCAGGCAAAGCAATAGTTCTTGACCAAACAGGGGTGGGGCATCCTCAGCTTCTCATCCATCATTTATCCGTTTCCACCAGTAGTCTACTATCACTTCTTTCTTCAGGCCATTGAAAGCACATTTGGAATACCTTCCAATAAGTAGACAAAGGACGTGAAGAGCTGGTGCATGAAATAGAAAACAAACTGGCCCAGGAATGTATGGAACCAGGTGCAACCCCACTGTGACTCCATAGTAAAATGACATTTTTTGCTTATCACGTGAACTATGGAACAAAAATTAAAATGCTCAGTGTGAATACAGGCGTGGTTTAAAACCAGGTTGGCTGATGAGAATGTAAAACCTTGCTGGAAGATACTTTACAAAATCTGACTGGAAGTGTTCATGCATGTATATTTCTCAACTTAGAAATATGTTCACAATATCGCTGGTTTTTAAAGAAGATTATAAAATAACATATACAGAGCAATCTCATGGAAAGGGTAGAAAAGCATCTACAAGGATATATTCCCAAATTTTATGTTGGGTTTTCTTTGGATCTATATCACCCCTAAACCTGGATCCATTACAACACCTGCCATTCCTTATGCACCAACCTATAGATGGCTTCACGCTGGCCCTGCTCCAACCTGCTTCCCTCCACAGGGCAAGAACTTTGCAAGGCCAAAGGGATAAACCCACCTGACACCCTAGCCCATTTTCTTCCTAGTGCACACTCTAGCCCCCAGCACCTGGAAGTCCCTGGAATTCAAAGCACTGCTAAACCACGACAGCACAAGTCCAGTTCCAGGACTACACAAGCCTCTTTCCAGCCACCTCTTCCTGAGGTCAAGTGATTGTGTTGCTGGTGTGCACACCCCGATTCAACGGGTAGCCAAAAGGGGGCTGTTTGCAGGGGTGTGGACAAAGCTGGCACTGAGTGTCAACACATCCAATACAAATCTCTCATGGTGGGCATGGGGACAAAGACTTAGGAGACCAGAAATGAGAAAGGAGGTAGCCAAGGCCAGAGCTCAGGTCTCCACATCCCACTGCGTTGTATCAAGGAACTTCAAGGAGTCTGAGTTCTTCATTTGAACCTGGACTTCTAGATTGTTACAATGGTAAGCATAGAAAGTACTTCACTTAACAACTTGTTTGTAGGATTTAGAACTCCTAGATATTTATATGTGGTCTGTGGACCTTCACTTATACTTCTGCCTCACATCATGACAGTGTTAGGAATGGACCTGCTTTGGACAGCAGAATTAAGGATGATTTTAATTCTCCCCCTCCATTTCAATTTTTTCTCTGTGTTCTTAGTTTTCTACTAGCTACTAACAAATTGATATTCTTTATTTTAGTAATTCCACATTCATGAATTTAGTGTAAAAAGATCATAAATGTTGACAAATATTGGTACACCTAAAAACGAAAATAACCTAAATGCTAAACAACCAAGAAATATCAAATGAATGATATATCTGTGTCATATATGGATAAACATATTTAAATTCTATTAATGAACCCATATTACATTAATGAAGAAATGTAGTGAAACATGCTTAATACAATTATTAATTGGAAAGCACATTATAAAATTATATAGTATGATTCTTCTATAAAATATATATATACACATGCACACATTAAAAAGATGGAAAATCACAAAAGTAGTTACTGGTGATTTATGTCTGATGAAATTCTGGGTAAGAATTTTTTTTCTTTATGTTTTTTTTTTCTACCATGATCAGGAATTACTTCTATAATCAGGAACTTGCTTAAAAATCTAAATATGTCTGTCATTTGTCCAGGTTTGTGTTTCCATAAGGAAGCGATAGCCTGGTGACCTTTGACGTCATCCCCACACAACCCTCCAGCCTTTTGCCATGGTGGAATCCTGCTTTCCAAGCGCTATTTCCCTTAGAACCTCCTGACACTGGGGTTCCCTAGTGCAGCCCATCCTTTGCAGTTAGGAGGCCTCATCCTAACTGCGAAGCTGCCTCTTTAGGGGGCCACCAGGAGAGTGGCTTCCACAGAGGAGCAACATGGATGCTCTTAAAAGAGCCAGGCAGACCTACCTGCCTTTCCCTGCTGGGACCTGGCCACATCAGGTGTAAGTATGGCCCTCTGTGAGCTGTGGAACCCTGGGCCACCATGACCACATCCCTCCCCACCTCCCTTCCCACGCTCCACCTGGCAGGTACTTTATCTCTGGCTTCCTGGGAGAAGCTCCGATCAATTACTTCACCCAGACACTTACCCTCTAAGAGTCTTCATTTTTAACAGGGAGCTGACAAACTTAGCCCAAAGAAGGACTCTCCAAAGGCAACATGTCCCGCTCGTGACTTCTGAATCCTGAAGACATTTGGGGACCAAATCAGAATGCAAATCAAATCTTGTTAACAGCCACAGTGTTCTCATGTCAGAAAGGCCCACCACGATCCATTAGTGGGAGAACCAAGAAGAGCCCCTCTATTAGAAAACTAAAACTAGAAGCAAAGTCAGGTAAGCCCAGCCAGATACCTTACTCTAACTAGAAATAAAATCTGCAGATTCAGATGAGAACCCGTGAGTGCCCAATCCCCAACATGCACTCAACACTTCTGAAAGTTGAAAGAAGGAAAGAAAGCTACCTGTTTAGGGTGTGTGTGTGTGTGTGTGTGTGTGTGTGTGATTACAATCGTCATTGTCATTTTTTTAAAAACTCTGCCAAGTAACAGATGAGCATCTTAAATGTTTTCCCCTGGCATATGCTAAATCTTGCCTTCTTTCTCCTATACAATACACAGAGACTTGGTGTAGAGTGATAGGGAAAGGCTTTACTGGTCCCCATATTCTCTGACGTTAAGGAGGAAGGCTGGGAGTCACGAGAGCGTTTGGGAGTTAATAGTAAATGCTGGAATACAGACCACTAGAGACACCTCTCTTCCAGTAAAACCATGTGACTTAACCATTCTGAGCCTTCATTTCCTCCTCTGTAAAAGAGGGAAAATTACACTAGATTTCCAAATCCTTTATTACTCTAAGATTATATTGTTCTGTGGGCTTATATCCCATTTCTTTTCTTTCTAAAATCTCTGGGTGATTTTCCAACTTGTAATAATATTGCCATGATTGAAAACTCTTACTGAAATTGTACTTATTTCCAGCTTGGCCAGTTCAGCCCCTAATTTGATGCTTGTTTCTTCTGAGTTAGTTTTGTCTTCCCAGTAAATTCCTTGAGAGAAGGTGCATAGGAGAGCACATCTCATTCTTCCTGAAAACATTGCAGTGCATATAAGACATGCTCAGGAAATGGGAATACTAGCTGGGCTGAGTGGATGCCTCGGCATCACAGCATGGGCAAACCTAAGCTTTGTAAATATGCAAACCCGGGTGAATCCTGCCCTCAGTTCCCTCACCTGTAAATGGAGATGATCATATTCTCACTGTTGCTTACTGAGTTTCGAATGAGATTATACACAAGGTGTCTATCACAATGCCCGGTACAGAATAAGAACTCAGTCAGCTCGTTCTTATCCTTTATCATTATTACGATAATATGTGTTCTTTCCTAGAAGTACAAAATGTAAAATCGTGATCCCCACCATGAGGAAAACAGCTGGTCTCAAACATGCCTCTGACAGTTTGGGCATCTCCAGGGGGCCTCTCGCTCGAGCCCTCTTTTGGTGCAGGTTTTGACCTCGGAGCTGTAGCTCAGGCTCCAGCGTAAGAACAGCTTGGCTCGCTGCCTTGCAACTTATTGGCACAATAAGAGATAATGATTTCCCTGGACACGCTCCCTCAGAGCAGTTATTGTTTAAGTATTTCCCTTATTCGTCCTTTACCGGAAAACAATCCCTTATAGAAATCAGCTGAGGAAGACACTAATAGCAACTTCAAACACACGGCTTTCTCGCTGCCCTGACTTGGCAAGGAAGCCTGTTTGGAGCAGTTTGCCTCCGACCCAGGAACAGAATGTGACAAAATAAGTCCCTGTGGACTGATGTGGGCACCGAACACTTGGCAGCTTTGGGGCCAGCAGGGCCAGCGATAAGAGATTGGTTTCCTCATTTGATGTCCCATTTGGACCCTGTTTGCCAGCCCTGGAAGGTCAGAAGCCACACTGCAAAAATAAGAGGGTGTTTTTTTTCCCTCTCTCTTTTTCATGCACGCTCCATGCCTTCCATGATATTTCTTCTCCATCCCTTGGGAAATCTGTGTCTTTGTGAGATCTGTCCTCTGCCCTTCTTTTGCGAATATACCAAGGCAAAGATCCATTTAATTTTCAGAAACTATGTCTGTCAATAAATTGCCTTTGCTCTGTCTCAGAAGGGCGCTGCCATCGTTCTCCCTGAGCACATGTTCCTTATGTACGGGAAGCATTTCTCATTATCTTCTTGACCTCTTGTGCAATCTCCTTTTCAAGCTCTCCTTGGGCTTTTCTTATCATGGTTTGCACTCCCTCAACCTCATTCTGCAGTTGGCGGCGTCCTTCTCAGCACCTGGCGTTGGCTCCCTAGCACACGTCCTCTGGTATAACCTTGGTCGCTTCCCCTCCTCATCCAACAGAGCTTCTGAAATTGGGAGTGTTGTCCTTGCTCTCGCCAAACCCAGCACTTCAGCTATCTTGCTTCCAGCTCCTCCAACCTTACCTTCTACAGGCCAGGCTGGAGAAATTGCCTTTCCATGAGTGTTTATTCATTGAGCACCTACTATGTGCCAAATATGATTCTAGATGAACAAGACAGACATGGTCCCTGCCCTCATGGGGTTACAGTGAACACAAAAGAGACATGTAAACAGACAGTGCATAATGGTGAGCCCGAAGAGCCCAGACCAGCACAACCACCTCACAGGAGCTCAGTGGGGTTAAGTCTTTGAGGGCCACGTAGGAGTAGCGTACATTTCGACATTAGATCACAGAACGTTCTGTTCATCAATATTACATCTACAAAACTGAATTTTCAGCAGTTTCTGGGATAAAAAGAAGCACTGTGTGAAAATCAATGCAGTGTCCTGATTTCAAAACTTGAGAAGGGGTACAGCACCCAGTGGCTCCGTCCATTCCATGAGTAAGAAACTGTGGCTTTTTAAGAATGAATTTTTAAAACTATTTTCTTCCATTGTGTGAGTTATTTTTCAAATGGCTACTAAGTGATGAGGGGATAAATATCGGGTACATTGTGCAGCCCTAACTACATAATTAGAGTAACTTTAGGGACTTTTTTTTTTTTTTTAGACAGAGCCTTGCGTTGTCTCCCAGGCTGGAATGCAGTGGTGCAGTCTTGGCTCACTGCAGCCTCTGCCCTCTGGGTTCCAGTCATTCTCCTGCCTCAGCCTCCTGGGTAGCTGGGATTACAGGCATGAGCCATTGCTCCTGGCCAACTTTAGGGATTTCTTTTGGCCTCGAAGTGCAATGAAAAAGTTACTGAGAAGCTAAGGACATTGTGACAAACAAAATGTGAGAACTTCTGATCAAAGCAAACACCTGAAGATGAGAAGGATTTGTTAGTTGGGCTTACAGAAAGGGAAAGAATGTTCCAGACCAAGCAACAGGAAAATCAAAGACAAGATACAAGAGAACAGGATGAGCTGGAGAACTAGAAACTGTCCAAAAGATGCTTATTTCTTAGCTGACCAATGCAAGCCACGCTTCCCATCCCCTACTGCTCCCACCCTCACCCACTGACTCACACACCTGCCTACTCCTCTCCGGCCCCATAGTCCTGCCCCACTATCTCTCCTCCTATTCCCAGGCCTCCAAGGGCTGGGATCAGGCCTGAGCAGAGAACATCAAGATCTAAGGATTTGGTGAGGCTACAGGAATGGAGCCAGGCAGATGGTCGCCCCAGGGCTGCAGGGTAGCAGGCAAGAGTCGGGGTGTCAGCAGCCCACGTGGCACGTCTGGCAGCCTGGCAGGTCTGGCAACAGAGAGATACTGGACTTCAGGGACAGGACTCCAGTCCCTGGAAGGAACTGAGGCTCTGAGCAGGAAACCAAGCAGGGACACAATTCCCAGAAATGGGGCACAGGGCGGGGGTTCAATGACACAGAACAAGGCAGGAGCCCAATTACAAGAACAGGCACCAAACCACAAGGGACTCGCTGAGAGGGCGCAGTTTATTGATAACAGGGGAAAATCAGAAACAACTTTTAATGTCCGCAAATAGGGGATGATTAAATACACGACGGCAAGACTGCACTGAGGGAGACTGTGCAGCATGAAAAACCCACTGTAAGTTCTTGTGATAGTATGGGAAAGTTTATTAAGTCACGTGCACTAAGCTGGAACAGCAGGTTGTAACCCAATCTGTAAAATGAAATTCCTGTTTGGTGTATATAGTTGAAAACAGCAGAAAGGAAAGAAAAAAATGATAAATGCCTGGAAGGATATATAACCAAATATTATCCAACTGGGCAGAGTCTAGCTAATTGTCATTTTTCTTTTTTCTACTTTTCTGTATTTTCTAAAGTTAAAAAAAAAAAAAGTATTGCCTTAATTTCCTTAATGAAAAGAAGCAAAAATAAAAGCCGCTTATAGGAATAACCTTTCCCAATATAGACCAAAGTCATAGGAGAAATTTATCTCCCCAAATAGTTTGGTTAAGCACACATGGTGAGTCAACAATTAGGGGTGGAGTGGGGAGACAGAAGAAAAAATTTTCTTTTCTTTTTTGTTTTTGAGATGAGGTCTTGCTCTGTCGCCCAGGCTGGAGTGCAGTGGTGTAATCTCGCCTCACTTCAGCCTCCGCCTCCTGGGTTCAAGCAATTCTCCTGCCTCAACCTGCCCAATAGCTGGGATTACAGGCATGTGCCACCTTACCTGGCTAATTTTTGTATTTTTAGTAGAGACAGGGTTTCGCCATGTTGGCCAGGCTGGTCTTGAACTCCTGACCTCAAGTGACCCAGCTGCCTCGGTCTCCCAAAGTGTTAGGATTACAGGCGTTAGCCACCACACCTGGTCAGGAAAATGTTTTGTTTTCTAAAAAAAGGCAATAATGAGAAGGTAGGAGATAAAGCCGCTTGGATGTTAAGTATAACATCGAGGCCAGCTTGGAATTAGGAAGGATAAAAAATAAAAGACCAGCCACCTGACTTCACCTCAGCTGCCACCTCTTCTCATGGTTCCTGGTCCTTAACTTCTGCTCATAGCCAGGAGTTTTGTCTCTCCTGAGGGGCAGCACCTGCTCAAACTACCTCTGAAGCTTTGGGGGTCTGATGAGGGCTACCCAGGGGGTGAGGGCAGAAGTCGTCGTTGCAGTAGCAGCATCAGGACAGCAGCCTCTGAACTAGTGACAGAGCACAAGGTCTGGGGCCAGCAGCCCTGGCTCTGAACCCTGACTCTGTCTCCAGCCTGCTGTGTGGCTTTGGACAAGCTATTTCTTCATTTACAAAGTAGAGAGAAATAATACTATCGGCCCTACTGGGTTTTGGTGAGGTAGATCTGCCCGGCTGTGCTTTGTAAGCTACAAAGAGCCACGCGTGTGTTAATGTTATTATCGGCTAATTGGAGGTTCCGCTAACACAACAGGACACAGTTCTGCAGTGTCACAGATCTCTCAGACTCCACAGACCACATCATCTTTACTCACTGCAGTTAAGCCTCTGGACTCGCAAGAACTCTCATACCAAGAGACCCCATGGCTCTGATCTCCATGAGAAAAATACAAAGGAGTACTTCTTGCTCGCTCCGTTAGGAAAATTCTGTGAAATAAAGTCCCCAAACTCTAAGGCTGCAGGGGAGCTAGAGAAAACTAATGAGAAAAGTCCTTTTCCATTTTTGCTTGGCATCTAATACTTCTAGCTAAGAAATGGATATATGCTTCCCAAAGACCTTAATTTTGATCTGAGGCTCAGGTACATGACCCGGGAAATAGAAAAACCCAGAAAATCAGAAAATCAACTGTAAAAAATACCTCCTCTTGGGGATCCTAAAAAGCCCCAAAGAAGACTATAAAATGTTACTCTTTCACTGAATTTAGAGATTTTATGTTAGAAAGACAGATGGGGCCAGGTGCCATGGCTCATGCCTGTCCTCCCAGCGGTTTGGGAGGCTGAGGTGGGCAGATTGCCTGAGCTCAGGAGTTTGAAAACAGCCGGGGCTGAAACCCCACCCATCTCTACAAAACAGCAACAACAACAACAACAACAACAACAACAACAAAATGCTAGCCAGGCATGGCGGTGAGTGCCTGTAATTCCAGCTACTCAGGAGGCTGAGGCAGGAGAATTGTGTGAACTTGGGAGGTGGAGGTTGCAGTGAGTCAGCCTGGGTGACAGAGTAAGACTGTCTCAGAAAAAAAAGAGAGAAGAAAGAAAGACAGATGGAAGGAGGGAAGAGGATGACAGAAAGAGGAAGGAAGGAAGGAAAGGGGGGAGGGAGGGAAGGAAGGAAGGGGAAAGGAAGAGAAAGGGAGAGAAAAAGGAAAGGAAAGAAAGAAAAGAAAAGGAAAGGAGAAAAAGAGAAAAGGAAGGAAGGAAGGAGGGAAGGGAGGGAAATAAAGGAAAGGAAGAAGAAAAAGGAAAGGAAGAAGAAAGGGAGGGAGAGAAGAGAAAGACAGAAGGAGGAAAGGAGGAAGAAAAGAAGGAAAGAAAGACTAAAGACTGGAAGTTTTATCTGGAGGAATAATTTTTCTCCAGCCTCTTAGAAATTCAGTATAGCATTAAATGGAGATGATCATTTAAACAATCAAAGAACCACAGAGAGAGGACAGAATCCATTATGGAGGCAGGAAGTTCTGAGAATCCTCGGCCACCATTAAGTTTGTCATCCAAGGAGCTTCACCCTCACGGAGCCACATGAGGCACTGAATGAAGCTGTCACTGACCCAACAGACCAGAGCCTCCATCCTGTGCTCTCAGGACCAAGTCCAGTCCCGACCTTCCAACCCCAGGCCAAGTGTGGAGGCAGCATGATCCAGAAGCTCCTGCACCCAGAAAGAAGTTTTCTTCTCCATCCTGACTCCTCAGGCCCTGAGACCTGTGGCTGTCTTCCTAGTCCTTGACTATCTGAGACATTTTCATGTGTCTTAAGGAGTAAATATATATATATAAATCCTATTATATTAAGGAGTAAATATGTATATTCTAATAAATATATAAATATAGAAATATGCTATATAAAATATTGTATATGAAATATATATTTATATATCTATACACATATTTTCTGTATTTTAATATATAAATATAGCATATATAGTAAATAAATATATGTAATGTATTATATATATAATATATACAAATACACATATATTTCTATATATAATACAAATATAAATATATATTTAAATATATATTTTATAAATACATAAAATATGAGTAAAAATATATATTCTTAATATAAGAAATATATATTTATACTTTAAGACACATGAACTATATATATTTACTTGCACACACAAACATTTAAATCAGATCAGATAAATATGAACCACTACCTCAAATGCAATTTATTTTGACTGAATCAGACCTTTGTTTTGGAAAAAGAAAATCAACTTGTTTTGTCATAATTTTCACCTGCTTCTAAAAACCCTGAATCTGGCACCATGCCAGGGCACGAGGGATGAGGATCATTTCTTTGTTCTTGCCTGGTGACTTCTTCCATCTTGCAAAGCGTGGCTTCACCCAGAGTGCTTCACAGGCCAGCCCCACCGTCTCCTCCTCCCTCCCAGCCTGGGATGCCACGTATCTTTCTCAGGCTAATCACCAAGTCAGCTAATACCCTGCAGTGCCTTACCACTTATTCATTTGTTCATCCACGTAACAAATATCACTGAGTGGCTAGCATGAACCAGCTGTTACGTTTGAGACTACTGCATCAAGGAAAGTAATCTTCTCAAAAGCATGCACCCTATAATTGTTTATTTTTAAAGAATGAGATTCAAATCAAAGTTCTGGTGAATCTCTTGCTAGTGAGAAGTGGAGCTAGTGGGGATTTAGAAATTATCCCCAGTGATCTTAAGGTGGGGATAGACAGGGGAGAGCTCCAGCTTTGCTCTCTCCTTCAATAGACACTCTCTTGTCACCATGGGCTTTGTAGAGAAGAAAGAAAAGGCTAAGGGAAGACCTGAGGGTTTCAGGGAAATGGTTTCAGGGAAGGAGTTCAAGTTCATCTATCTTTGGTTCCCCCTATAGGCCTGATTAGAAAAACAAGTTATGTAGCCAGAATGGAATTACCAAAATGACAATACCTCATGACTCTCTGTTCATTTAAAAAAGTGATTTTGACAAAGGCAAAAGGGTGGAGAGGGGCCTCCTCCAAGCTCTGTGGTATGTGGACTGTCTTGAGCTTTCTGTATAATAAGAGGGAGCTTCTGAGACAAGACCTGGGCATTTGTATTAGTTCATTTTCAGAGTGCTATACAGAAATACCTGAGACTGGGTAATTTATAAAGGAAAGAGTTTTAATTGACTCACAGTTCCACAGGGCTGAGGAGGCCTCAGGAAACTTACAATCACGGTGGAAGGCAAAGGGGAAACAAAAACCTTCTTCACATGGCGGCAGCAGAGGGAAGAGCAAGCAGGGGAAATGCCAGATGCTGATAAAACAATCAGATCTCATGAGAACTCACTCACTATCACAAGAACAGCAAGAAGGAAACCACCCCCCTGGTCCAATCATCTCCCTCCCTCTACACGTGGGGATCACAGGTCTCTCCCTGGATACGTGGGGATTACAATTCCAGATGAGATTTGGTTGGGGACACAGAGCCAAACCATATCAGCATTCTTCACCCCACAGCTGGGATCCTGAGCACTTGAGCCAGGTCAGGGCTTCCCAGACCTCTCTGTGAAGAGGAGACAATGAGGGGAGAGGAGGCAGATCATTCTGATCCACTTCATAAGGCACAGCCACTTTCTTCACCATGCTCTTCGAATCCACATTTGAATCAAGAAACGCAACAATTGGTACAAGCGACAGATTTGAAGGCAAAAAAAGTAATAATGCAAAACCGCCAGCTAGAACAGATTTTCCTGTGATTGAAGATGGCAATAATAAGACAAAAGACAGATTTTTGCCTTCAAGAAACTATCTCTTCATTGCAGCCAAAGCAACACAAAATTCAAGGCAAACATTCCATTATTTTCCCCCCACTGTTTGGAAATATGGAAAAAGAAAATCTTGCCATGAATCTTTTTTTTTTCCCCTCGTTCTACCAGAAGTGACACTTTTTTTTTTCCTCCAGTGTTAGCAAATGACTGGGTATGATTCTTCTGGTACTTGGAACAGAGGACAGACCCAGCAAAGAAGAGAGCCTGGCTGGGAGACAGCCGGCAGGAAATTGTGAAGCCGCTAAGAAAACAGAGACCCCTCAACAGGCTGTCTTCACAACATTAGTCTTTTTGAATATTATGAAAATGTTATCTGCCTTATTGATCACCAGCTCCCTAAATAGAACTGTTTATAACAAATGCAACCAGCAACTGTAAACGTGCAAAAACAAGAACACACAACCCTCATCTTTTAGCTACATACCCGCTGATAAATACCGCACAAGGAAAATGAAACACCATACATTTTGACCATGTGAAATTTGGGAAATCAGAATCATCTAAGACATCACTTGATTCTAAATGTAAGACAGACGTAGTCTTACATTTTTTACATTTGTGCCAGACATCTCTTTTGGCATAAAATGTAAGTGTTTATATAAAATAATGTATTTTATGCATTAAAATACTGAGTCCCCAGATTCATATTTTTCTGGGATAGTTTCTGATTTTGTCCTCATTTTTTTTTATTTACCTAAAAACAGATTGGGGGACTTTGAAGATCATTCAGTCCAGTGGACCAATAGCTAGGAAAACTGAGGCCCCAAAGAGAGGAAGTAACTTTTCCCAGGTCACATAGATAAGCAGAGCTGTGATTGGAACTCAGGTATAACTCTAGATTGTTTAACACCCTGGTTAGATGAGTTAAAAACAGGTTCAATTTTTGGATAGACTGAGCGAATTTGCACTGAAAGAAATTCTATTTGTTCATGCAAGGTCGGGTGCTCTTTAAACTAGCTAGTAATTTCCTACTTATGTGCTGTTGAGAGTGTGACTTCCTCAACACCTTCTCTTGCCATTTCTAGAAAATACAAAAGAGGAGTCATGACAATATCTGCAGAAAGATATGCTTCCTCACATGGTTATTCTCCTGGGGCTGGTGAGATTGCGTTTCTAAAAGTTGTGGAGCTTTTTCCTTTTATGTATTGCCATTACTTTCAATGGCAAAAACCACAATTACTTTTATGCCAACCTAATATCTCGAGACAAGTCATCACCCTGTTTTTTTGTCCCCCTTCCCTTTTTTTTTTTTTTAAAACAACCCTGAGATTGAAAGGAGACTTCTCTAGGAGCTGCTCACTCTAAGTCAGGCAAGTCCCTCTTTAAACACTCTCCCCTGGGTGCCACACTAGCCTGATCCTACTCCTGCTCTGCCCTTGACTTTTTACATTGCTTATTAACTACGTTGTTCTATGAGTATCTCTCCTAACAACAAAACAAGTGGGTCCTTCAGTCAGAGCAGCTCTGGGATTCCTGGTATTCACTAAGGCCAGGTGACACAGACCCATGAACTCCTAAATCATTTAGAAGTCAGAGCTGCCTGTCACTGAGTGGTGGACCTAAATTGCCACTGAGGCTGAGTAACTTAGTCATGAAGCCTCTCTGATCTTCGGTTTCCCCTTCCTTTCCCAAGGAACATATGACATGCATCACCCTGCTGAACCTAGCGTGTGTATTTATTCCTCTCTTTCAATCCCCCCTTCCTTGGTTTCTAGGACATTCTTCCCAGGTTCTCTCCCCTGGCTAGGCTCTGTTTCCTTCTTCTCATTACCTTTCTGGATGCCCTGACAGAGTCTCGCTCTGGGATGTGCCCCGTGGCTCCGCTGCACTCACTCCTAACTGGCTGACGTGGCCCAAACCCATGACGCTGCACTCACCTTGCCCCTGCATAGCAACCTGCATTTCTCCATGGCTGTTCAAGGATATCCCTTAAACATGCAAATATAAGCTTTACATCTTCTTAACTAGAATAAAATATAGGTGGATCTTTATCTGTCTTCTAAATATATGAATGGGAAAGAACCCTTTAAACCTGGAAGCAATGGAAGAGACCACAAAGGAACAACAGATTTAATTATAAAAAATTTGAACACCCCTATGTTAAAGAAAAAAATAACCAACATACTTCCTTTCTCTGGTTCAGGAGTGTATGCCATCCTCCTTGGCACACAGTCTAGCCTCAGATCCAGTCACTTGGTTTTGAACTGTCTCTCCTGACAGTGGCTTTGGCTGCCCTTCGAGAAATGTCTGTGTCCAGCCCCAGTCACAGTGACTCCATCCACATGGGGCATGGTACAAACAAACTCAGAATACTTAAAGCAATTAATAATTCTCTGTTGTTTTACTCAATATGTATCTTGGTATTTGACTTCACAAGGGCAAAAGTTGTATTTCTGTTCTCGGCATAGTGCTGGATTTGAGAAGTAAATAATGAACAGGGCAAGAAAATGAAAGTTATAAAAGCCAAATGAGAGGAAAATATTGTAAGTATTAGAATTCTTCAAAAGTAAAGTTTTATGACCAGCTGTCAGTTATCAATGCTAAGAAACAGCCAAAATAATCGAAAAGATCAAACAGGGTGTGGTGGGCTCAAACCAGGAGCCCACTTACTGAGCAGCAGGGTTCTCCCACCCAAGGGTGCCCTTCCTAAGTGGACACATGCTGATACATGGTGCATAGTGAAAAGCTGACCCTTCATTCATTCCATCAAAGTCAAATCCATGTAAAACCAGTGCATCCAGCAGCTGGTCTTACTGTCTTCTATTATGATGCCCTGTCTTCTGCAACTGGACCTCACTGGCTGGCTTCTGGAGAAAGAACCCTTTATAGAGGGAAGACAACTACTGTTTACTGGACTACTGGAAGAGAGGAGCTGAAGGAGCCAAGGAACCAGCAGGCAGTAAAGCCACTCATGTTGACTCCTGTCAGTTCATGGCATAGCCCCAAGGTATCACTCCGGAGCACGACCAAAAAGGGACAGAAAATCCTTTTTCCCTAAGCCCTTCATCCCATCTTCTTAGCCTGTCTTAATGGGCAAGTCTTCTCGGTTTGCTTTGCGATATTGTCTTCCTCCTCTAATCAAGTGATCCTTTGCTACTTCCTAGCATTTTCATGACTCAGGCAATCTTGAGCTACCTGCCGTTTATAACTAATTTACATTCTACAGTTATTTTTCCATATCATTTCTTCTCTTCTACTTTTCTTTCTGGTATTTAAAAACTAAAACAAAGCACAACAACAGCGAAAAAGAAACTCTCAATGTAACAAAATTCTTGGGGATCTGGGCATTCTGCCAGGTTTAGTGATTCTCTGGGGATCACTAAAATGTAGGAGCTCTGCTAAGGCTCACATAGTTTCAGACATTGTTAAGTTAAAACCTATGAAATTATCGTTTTGGTAGATCCAAAATAGTTGAATTTTGAGAATGCCACACAGTTCAATGTCAACTTATAAGCGTTCTGTTCAATGTTGGCTTCACGATGTTTCCCCTGGTAAAAGCATCCTGCAAAAAGTTAGCAGAGCTGCTGCCATGATGTCCTAAGCAAGGCACGAATTGCTGGGCTGGTCCGGCAAAACCACTGGCTTCTAAAAGCAGCTGAGGAGAGCTGGAGGGAAACTGATGGTTTGTGTCTCAGCCATCTGTGGTCAGGAAAGGGACACCTGTGTGCCTGTCTGCTTCTTTCTCCTGCCTGCCCTTTGCAAAGGAAACGTGGTTGGAATGTCCTCTCACCACAACAATGAGAAGAAACAGACAAGAGGCTGTTTCATCACCTTTTCCTCTGCCCTGATGCTCTGGTAGGGACTGGAGAGCAAGTATCCAGTGTGTTTGGGAGGCTACGAGAGGAAATCACTGTCATTAACCCAACATGGGTCATTCACTCTGAGGTATAATGGTTGGAGGTGGAAACTTCAGCTGGAAAGGAAAAGAAGTTCTTTGACCCATGAGCCTGTGTCTGGGTCTGCGAGGCCATGTGTATACGTTTGTGCCATTGTGACTAATACAGATAATGGTGGCATTTACCTTGAAAGTCAACACAAATAAGAGGAAGAGTCTGGAACCGGTGGTTGTGGGTGTCATTGCAGCCCCGGAGTGGACTCCAGTTTTATTTTAATAAACAGGAAATTTCTCTTTTCACAGCTTAAGATGGAAAATAAAGTAGTATTGTTCTGGAACAGCACTCTTCCTCCTCCTATTTGATGTTTCTGATGTACCCCTCCATCCCCCTCTTTCCCAACCCCCTGTGCCATGAAGGCCAAGATTTTTTCCAACAAAATCTAGCCCCGGGCCCTTTTCTAAGCAGGATGGACTTCACTTTGACATCCTCTTCACCCTCCACTCACTTCTGTGCTGGCATCTCTGCCTCCCAGTGTCTCGTCCCTGGCTCCGCCTGGCCCTCCCCACCAAGAATAGAGCACCCAGTTCAGTCGACCACACCAGACTCCATGCCCTAATGGGTCTGCATCTTGCTTTGAAGGTTACATATGCAGATATAGAGAGGACTTAGAACAGCATGCAGCATATGGTAAGTACTATATAAATGTTAATAGTATTATAGGAGGTGATTAATTAATGGATTTTGTTATTATCATGAAGATTGAGTTGGCACAAATAATCCCTACTTGAGGACCTTGATTAAAAGTCAGTTCCAAATTGTCAGAAGAGAAATTATAGGAGTCCCTCACCTTGGCTCTCTAAAAATAAAATGGGAGCCACATACGTGATGTTACATGTTCTCATACTGTAATCACCTTTTTCAAAGTGGTCAAATTTATTTTAATAATGGATCTTATTTTGCCCATATATCCAAAACATTATCATTCCAACATGTAATTGAAATAAAATTTTAAATGGCATATTTTACCCCTTTTTGCAGTAAATCTTTGAAATCTGATGTGTCTTTCCCACACATAGCACATCTCTGTTTGTATGCTAATTTTTCAATGGCTAAAGTCAAATGTAATCCTATTGAAATGATGAAGCTTTGTTTAATGAAAAAAAATAGTACCCATTGCTTCCATTTTTAGGCCAGGCATGCAGTCCCAGCACTTTGGGAGGCTGAGGTAGGTGGATCGCTTGAGGCAGGGAGTTCAAGAACAGCCTGGCCAACTTGGCATAACCCATCTTTACTAAAAATACAAAAATTAGCCTGACGTGGTGGTGTGCAGCTGTAATCCCAGATCTCGGTAGACTGAGGCACAAGCATTGCTGGAACCCAGGGGGCAGAGGTTGCATTGAGCCAAGATCGTGCCACTGCACTCCAGCCTGGGCCACAGAGCCAGACTCTGTCTCCAAAAAAACAATTATATTTAAACTAAATGTAAAATTCAGTTCGTCAGTCACACTGACCACATCTCGAGTGTCCAATAGCCACGGGGGTGCTGGTGGCCACTGTAACAAGGCACACAGGTCTCAGCTGCCTACTGACTTCCTCCACTGGAAGATCCCACCATGGATCTTTGCTCCTCTCTCTCCCTTTGCCAAGAATGCCTTCCCCTCCTCTTTCAGGTCCCTTCCGTTGCTTCCTTTAGCTCCAAACTTACCTCCCCCTTAAAGCCCTTCCTGACAGTTCTCTGTTCAGGACCTATCATTGCCTTCCATCTTGTGTGCCCAGGGCGCTGTGGTGTGCAATCTGAACTACTTTGTATGTGTATTTGCTAAGTGTGAGTGTATGTGTGCGTTGCTTTATTAGTATCCCCTTGCAGGGAAATATCCTTGTCTTTCTGAGCCATTTTCTCCCGGCCTGCACTATTGCAGTAGCTTCCTAATTGGTCTCCCTGCCTTCTCTCTTGGCCAACTTTGAAAATCCACCCTCCACACAGCAGCCAGTGATCTTATTCAAAATACCAATCAGATCATATGTCTCCGCAGCTAAAAACCTGCTGTTTTTTGTTTTTCGCTGAAATTCAAATTTCTCAGCCTGGCCTCTAAGGCTCTCCTGGGCGGGCCCCGCCTGCGTCTCTCACTGTCACCTTCCGCCTCGCTGTGCCTGGCCACACCAGCCTTTCCTCTGCTGTTTGAGTGTCTCGAGTCCCTGCCCTACTCAGCACCATGTCATTGCTGAACACCCTGTTTGTAACACTCGGCCCCACCCTGGATCCTTGCTTGGTTGGCTTCTTATCATATGTGAGGCCTCCTTGACTTCCCATTAGCATCCACTCCTACTCCTAAGCCCCAGCTCACTCTGTCCCAGCTCCGTGTTTTCATCTGTTCTTACAGCTTTGTTGATCTTTTTTTTATCTTTTCTTACAACTGTTTGAAATTATCTTGTTCATTAATTGATTGGCTTGTCAATGTCCGCCTCCCACTAGAACGTAAGCAGAGAGCTTGTGCTTCTTGTCCACTACTGTATCTCAGGACCTAAAGCCCCAGCACAATAGAAATTCTTAATAAATATTTAAAACTCATTAATTAATACAAAATCCCATGTGACTCTCACAGTTGGGAAAACTCAACTGTGACTGCGCCACTGTACTTCAGTCTGGGCAAGAGAGAGAGAGATCCTGTCTCAAAAAAAAAAAAAAAAAGGCCTGAGGAAACTTATTGGCCCCTTTCACTACATGAAGACAAAGTGCCATCTTTGAGGAATAGTCCTTCACCAGATGCCAAATTCCCCAGTGCCTTGATCTTGGACTTTCCAGCCTCCAGAACTGTAAGCAATAAATTTCTATTGTTTCTAAACCCACACTTAAATATGTTGTTATAGCAACAGGATTGCACTAAGACACCATCTGGTTGGAGGAGGATTTTCCACCTTCCAATTTGGCCGAGTTGAGGGTGGGAGATAACGCTCAACGGGACTTCTGGAGATTTGCTTGCCCAGGATTTGGCCTTCTTGCAGGAGGGTGTCTAATCCCATGCAAATGGTCATTTAATATTTTCTGGATGATCTTCAGGGATCCCTGGGCCCCCTTATTCCAATGTTTGAATACCTCAAAAACTAGCAATTTTACTGTGGAGCTAATCAAAATCTCGACCGATTTACCTTAAATCCATTTAATTATTTCATTTTTTATTTATCAGACACTCCAATGCCTACAATAGCCAAAGCATTAGGTTAGGCCCATTCCTATTGGAGAGTTATCTGCAGATATGGATGACAGCAACTCACCATCTACTCCATGAAAACCCTTCATCTTCTTGAAGGTAACTTTGCAGGCATCTCTGTGCCTCTTGCCCCACTCCAACTCCAGCCTTTCCTACTTTTCCAGTGTTTAGAAAGACCAACAAGAGGCTGTGGCAAGCCGCCCGCCTGCCACCCTTGGTTTTTAAAGCAGAAATCCAGGGCTTCCCTGCCTTCCCCTCTATCCCCACCCTTGATAGAGCATTGATTTATTTCTCTTTGGGTCTCTGGCGCCTACCGCAGATCTAGCACTCAATAAATAGTGGACACAGATGAAACAACCCTGTTCCTCACCCAACTTCCATGCCTGCTTCGGGCTCTGTCAATCCCAGGGCAGGTCCTGGAAAACATAAAGGCAAAATGTAAACCTCAACATCAAACATTGCAGACCATGGAAGAAAGGTGTGGAATACATGAGTGATTGCTGAAGGTTTCCAGGGATACAGAGGAGGCTCCAAAAACCCTCACTTGGAAGTGAGTCACTCCCGAAGGGCTTGGGGGTTTAGGGCACAAGTCCAGGCTAATGAGAACAAGGTAGGCTAGAGACCTGAGCCTGGCTGGCACACACCTTCCTTCCTCTGCAGCCCCAAAGTGTGGGAATATGGACTGAGTCAATAAGGCCAGTGTGGGAACCCCTGCTGAGAGCAGAGACTGGACCACGTGACCCATCTCAAGGTCACCCCCAGGACACTCTCACCCCTGTCACTTAGCACCCAAGTCCCTGAGATCCATATCACCTACTTCCTTGTTTTGAGGCCTGAGGAGGTGGGAGTGGAAGAAAGACCAAGAGCTGGAGCTTTAGAAGGATGGTGCCCTTCTCCTCATCTGTCTCACTCTTTTAAGTTGAGTCTCTTCCTTCACTTTGCTCATAATGTAAAGTATCAGCTAAAAATTGCAATGCATGCATTTCATTTGAGTTTTATTGCCCTAACAGACAGCATTAGATTACAAAAGGGGACATTTTTCTTCTCAGTTTTAGCTTATTCTGATGATTTATGATTAGATACAGCAAGAGTTCATAAACTTCCCTGACCTGCTGACAGTTTTTACAGGCTCCCAGATTTATTTCCATCTCAAACTTAACAGCTTTCATGTGACTGATATTCCCAGCGTCGCGGCGTGGCCGATCCAGGGGCTGAGAGAGTGCCTCTAATCTCCATGTTACTAATTTAAATGAAGTCTTGGTCTGTTGTTTAAAAAAGACATCAGTCATCCCGGGGAGGTTTACAGATCCTCTTGTAATGTAATGTCAGCCCCTTCTGAGATATGAGGTTTATAAAGCCTCACGATGTTGAGTGTTGGCAGACATGCCAAGGTCACCATGGATGGCAAACGGGAGGGGAGAGGAGGGAAATGCACTTCAGAGAGGGAGCAAAGAATCCCAAAGAAAGATTGTTCTCGTGAAGAGACCAGATGTGACTGTCAAGAAAGAAACCTGAGGGCTGGTATCTGGGGGGAACAGGATAGGGGAAGGTGGAGTCATATTCTGATAGTGGGACCCCTTGCTCTCAATCCAGCATATGCCCTTCTCCACCTGAAGCTGAGATGCCCTGAGAAAACACAGCTCCTGGGCCCTCGTCTGAAGATTGTCCTGAGCACCCAGTCTTTGTCTGCATGGGACCCTTTGCAAAGGGAATGTAGAGCCATGCCATGTGTCTGGGTAGAGAGACCAGGAGCATGTGCTGCCATCTCCACTGCAGAGTCTCCTGGAGTTGGGAGGCCTCAGGAGGAGAGACCATTCACCCAGCTGTGTGAGGTCCCCAGAAGTGGCAAGACTCCACCAGGGAGCGAGGGAGAGCTGGGAGAACACAGATTGCTTGTGCCTGCCTGAGCTGTTCTCACACACTCACACCCAGGTATCTGAAGGTCACTTGGGAGCAGGACTTCAGACTGGGCAGGAGTTGCCTTTGTGTTATTTGGAGATCAGATAAGAAGTGACAAGTAGCAATAAGCTCTGGCTCACTGGGGAAATGGGCTGAGGACTTGTGGGGTGTGGGGGCGGGACACTTTTCATTCTCCTGGGAGCAGGGGAGGAGGGTGTGGAATAAATATTTCAGCAAGTGCTCCTTTCTCAGATGGAGAAAGGCAGACCCCTGGGCATCCCTGAAGCCCCGGGCTCTGCAGAGGGAAAGTCTGTGTGATGAGGATTCACCATCTACAGCCACAGACCAACATGGGGCTGGAGAATGAGAGCAAATAGCACTGTTGTTACCACCTGACATTCACTGAGTGCTAGCTATATGCCAGGCGGGGGTGGGGGGGCTCAATAATCTCCACAGCCTTTGAAAATTAAGGAGGGTAAATGAAGTGGATACTACTATTGCCATTTTACAGATGAGGCAACTGAGGCTTAGCGTATTACAGAACTAGCCCAAGGTTACACAGTAAGTGATGCAGCTCAAGTCCAAGTTCAGGTCTGAATGTAAGTCCCAGTTTCTTACCCACATGCACTAATACTAAGAAAACTATGACTAAAAACATACGCACTTTCTGTTTGCTTTGCCTATAAAGGTTTGGAACCCATACAGTTGACCGTTGCCTTGGAGAGACTCAAAAACAGTGGTTTATTTCAGTGTTTTTCAAAGTGTGGCTTGTAGTTTTCTGATGGGAGCCCCGCCTCCCACTCCCTGATCTCCACATTAACACATGCCCTAGAAGATTCTTATGCACGAAGCACCTGAGAACCATTCAACTTCTCAAAGCATGTAGTTGGTGTCCCGAAAAAAGTAAGCAGTGAAGGAAATTAAACAGTTTCCCTGCAATTCCTGAGTTTTCTTCTCAAAACGTAGCCCCCCTCTTTTCCTAACATGGATTCCTAGAGCATAATATTAGGGAAAAAATAAGGATAAACATGCGTTTCAAAGCCACTTTAGGAAGATCTGAAAATTATCCACCATTCGGTGTCATTTTTCTCTGCACCAGAGCATCCATAGATAACGGCGAAACAGAAACAGCTGGACAAGCCAGATGTTGGCATTTGTTAACTGCAGCCATTTCTCTGTTAGAATACCAGATGTCCCTATTTGGGGGGATTTTCTCTGGAAAATCTGGTGAACCACATAGCAGTTTCTCAAAGAGTGTTCTAGGGACTGCCAGCATCCATAACCACTGTAGTGCTTGTTAAAGATGTGTATTAGTCAGCTTTTACACTGCTGATAAAGACATAACCAAGACTGGGTAATTTACAAAGAAAAAGAGGTTTAATGGACTCACAGTTCCACGTGGCTGGGGAAGCCTCACAATCATGGCAGAAGGCAAAAGGCACGTCTTACATGGCACAGGCAAGAGAGAATTAGAACCAAATGAAAGGGGAAACTCCTTAAATAACCAGGAGAAGTCATGACACTTATTTACTACCATGAGAATGGTATGGGGGAAACCATCCCCATGATGCCGTTATCTCCCACTGAGTCCCTCCCACAACACATGGGAATTATGGGAGCTACAATTCAAGATGAGATTTGAGTGGGGCACAGCCAAACCATGTCAAGATGCAAATTCCCCAGCTTCACTCCAGACCTACAAATCAGATACTCTGGGGAATGGATGGGGTCCTGGAATCTACATTTTTCCATTTTTTTTTTTTTTTTGAGACAGTCTTGCTCTGTTGTCCAGGCTGGAGTGCAATGACACAATCAGCTCACTGCAACCTCCGCCTCCTGCGTTCAAGCAATTCTCCTGACTCAGCCTCCTGAGTAGCTGGGATTATAGGTACACGTCACCATGCCCAAATAACTTTTGTATTTTTAGTACAGACAGGGTTTCACCATGTTCTCCAGGCTGTTCTCAAACTCCTGACCTCAGATGATCCTCCTGCCTTGGCCTCCCAAAGTTCTGGGATTACAGGTGTGAGTCATCTTGCCCAGCCAGGAATCTGTATTTTTAACAAGCTATCTGGATGATTCTTATATACACTAAGATTTGCCAATATATCTGGTGTTCACAGTAGAAAGGAGCAGGGCTTCCCAGTCAAGTGGACTCTTGATCTGTAGAGCTCAGAACCAAGCTCCACAACTTGAACCCTCCTACACGGCTTGCAATAGGAAATGGTTCAACCACTTTGAGAAGCAATTTGACAGTTTCTTGTAAAACTAAACAAACACTTACTATGTAACTCAGCTATTCCAATTTTAGGTATTTACCCAGGAGAAATAAAAACATGTTCATGCAAAGATTTCTGCATGAATGTTTATAACAGCTTTATTCACAATAGCCCTAGACTGGAAGTAATCTGAAGTCCATCACCAGGTGAATGAATGAACCAATGTGAGCATCCACACATTGGAATACTACTCAACAATAAAAACAAACAACTAGTGATGCACACAACAGCAAAGACCAATCTCAAAAGCAATAGGCTAAGTGGAAACTGTCCAGGCACAAAAGACTACATACTGTGTAATTCCTTTTAAATGAATTATAGAAAAAGCAAAACTAATCTACAGCAGCAGAAAGCAGGTCCCTGGAATCTAGACCATGACTGAAGGAAGGCAGACTGCTAAGGGGCTTAAGGAAAGTTTTGGGGGTGATAAAAACGTTCTATATCCTAATCTTGTTGTTACAAAAGTGTGTACATGTTTCAAAACCCAATAAAACTAAGTCCAAAAAAGCACTATCATTTTTTAGCTATGGGGCCTTGGCCAAATTATTTCTCTGCTCCTTTCTCTTCTTCTCAACCCAGAGTAGTTTTCAATCTTCCATTTGTGCCTTTCACCCCAAAACTAACCTTACTGCTTTAAAAATCTAGAAGCCCCATTGATTATGAAAAGCTGACTTTTTAAATAAACAGGTAAATGTCATACTTAAAATGTTTACATCAATTTTGAAATGTTCCTGGTGTTTTAAGGACATGTTCACCATTGATAATGTGATCCTGGTGACAAAGGATAGCAGTGAGGCCATGCGCCATCAGTAAGGGTTTTAGGTGTTTTGACAAATAGTAGTCAGAGGCCATCTTTGCTTGGGTTTCATTTTTTCTTGGCAGGAGAATGGCGAAGCCACTGGAGAACAGAGGTTAGCTGGCAGTATCTAAGTGCTCACACATTTTATAGATCATGAGTTATAACACAGAGCATTTAAACTACTTATCTCAAATCACCCAGACAGGTGGCACCCTATGTGAGAAATAGGAGTTTCCTTTACCTTTCAGCTGCAGCAACTTCATTCATGTATTCAATAAATTTCCATTTACCATGAACTTAGAAAACATGCCAGGGCAGTCATTGGATGTTCAAAAATGAATCAAAAAAGGTTCCCTGATCTCTAAGAGCCCAAAGTTTTTAGGAACACAGATACATAGGGAAAAAGTAAAAGCAACATTTTACAATGTTATAATATGGGCAGGTACAAAATGCTGTGGGTCACATTGGAAATCTGACCGATCAGCTTTAGCTTGGAGGAAGTAAGGATGGTTTCACACTGGAAATGACATTTTGGCTGCACCTGAAATGATAATCAGGAGAAAGGTAGAAAAACCACTTCAAGCACAAGGAATAGCCTGTGGAAAGGCACAGAAGCCCGAAAAAGCATAATACCAGCGATTGCAAAAACTTGATGCTGAGAGTTAAAACTGAAATAGACAGCAGTAGAAGAAAGGCCTCTCCTGAGGGTATAGACACCCTTTGATGCGCAGGGCTCCATTTCCTGCTTGCTGAAGAGGCTGGCTTTGAGGAGCTCATACTTGCACTTTTTTTTTTTTTTTGAGACAGAGTCTCACTCCATCACCAGGCGCCAGGCTGGAGTGCAGTGGCTCAATTTTGGCTCACTGCAACCTCCGCCTCCTGTGTTCAAGCAATTCTCCTGCCTCAGCCTCCCGAGTAGCTGGGACTACAGGCGCGCGCCACCATGCCCAGCTAATTTTTTTGTATTTTTAGTAGAGACGGGGTTTCACCATGTTGGCCAGGATGGTCTCCATCTCTTGACCTCGTGATCCGCCCGCCTCGGTCTCCCAAAGTGCTGGGATTACAGGCGTGAGCCATCATGCCTGGCCCACTTGCAGTCTTTTCTAGAGGCTGTCCTTGGCTGGCTGGAGCTACCACTCCTGGAGATGCCTGGGCATTTTTCCACATGGCAGGGAGAAGACCTGGAGCCCATGGGAGCATCTGCAGCTGTCAAGCCCATCTCCCTCACCTCTGGGCAGGACAACCTCTGTGGTACAATCCCAGCTCTAGAGCTACTCCTGGGATCAGACTGGGAATACAGGTCTCCTGAAACAAAATGTCTCCTTTGCCTGAATTTTCAGCTCCAGAAGAGGTTATGTCTTGTGAACCAAAGCCATGTTAAGAAGAGAGAATGATAGACTCTTACTAGCAACTAAGGAAGAATGCAACATTAAAATGCCATTTTAATGAAAAATGGGGGGTAAAAAAGGGAAAAGGAGACAGGCAGGGAAGAGGAGAAATGGATCTCATGGGGCTGCATCTCTTCCAGGGGGAATTGGTTGGACTCCCATCACTGGTGCTTTGGAGCTGTGATGCAGAAGTGACGTCTTCAGGTGCCAGAACTACTCTCCGGTGCCATGTCCCTGTGCCCTTCCACAGGAAACAGCCCAGGTACAGTCCTCTCTCAGGATCCATGTGGGGTTGGTTCCTAGACCCCTGTTGGTACCAAAATCATTCACCTGGTGATGGACTTCAGGTTGCTTCCAGTCTAGGGCTATTATGAATAAAGCTGTTATAAACATTCATGCACAAATTTTTACATGAACGTGTTTTTATTTCTCCTGGGTAAATACCTAAAAGTGGAATTGCTGGGTTGCATAGTAAGTGCTTGTTTAGTTTTACAAGAAACTGTCAAATTGCTTCTCAAAGTGGTTGAACCATTTCCTATTGCAAGCAGTGTAGGAGGGTTCAAGTTGTGGAGCTTAATTCCGAGCTCTACAGACTGGGAGTTCACTTGACTGGGAAGCCCTGCTCCTTTGTACCATGGACACCAGATATATTTGCAAATCTGAGTATATGTAATAATAATCCAGACAGTTTGTTAAAAATGCAGATTCCTGGCTGGGCAAGATGGCTCATGCCTGTAATCCCAGCACTTTGGGAGGCCAAGGCAAGCGGATTATCTGAGGTCAGGAGTTTGAGAACAGCCTGGAGAACATAGTGAAACCCTGTTGGTACTAGAAATACAAAAATTAGCTGAGCATGTAATCCCAGCTACTCAGGAGGCTGAGTCAGGAGAATCGCTTGAATCTGGGAGACAGAGGTTGTAGTGAGCCAAGACTGAGCCATTGCCCTCCAGCCTGGGTGACAGAGCAAGACTCTGTCTCAAAAAGAAAAAGAAAAATACAGATTCCAGGACCCCATCCCCCAGAGTATCTGATGCTCACGTCCCTTATATAAAAATCATGTAGTGTTTGTAAATAATTTATGCACATCTTCCTGTATACATGCATGCTTTGGAGATATAGACCACTGCAATAAAGCTATACACTACACTATAGTATAGTCCATTAAGTGTGCAATAGCATTTTGTCTTAAAAAGCAATGTCCACACCTTAATTAAACAATACTTCATTGCAAAAAAAAAAATGCTAACAATCACCTCAGCCTTCAGCGAGTTGTAATCTGTTTGCTGGTAGAGGGTCTTGCCTCTACACTGATGGTTGCTGACTGATCAGGGTGGTGATTGCTGAAGGTTGGAGTGGCTATGGCAATTTCTTAAAATAAGACAATAAAGTTTGCCATCAAGTGACTTTTCCTTTCATGAAAGATTTCTTTGCATTATGAGGTGTTATTTGATAGTATTTAACTCACAGAACTTCTGTAAAAATTGAAATCAATCCTCTCAAATCCTGCCACTGCTTTATCATATAAGTTTATGATGTATTCTAAATCCTTTGTTACCATTTCAACAATGTTCACAGCATCTTTCCAGGAGTAAATTCCATCTCAAGAAATCACTTTCTTTGCTCATCCATAAGAAGTAGTTCTTCATTAATTCAAGTTTTATGATAAGATTGCAGCAATTCCAGGCTCCACTTCTAATTCTAGTTCCCTTGCTATCTCTACCATATCTGCAGCTACTTCCTCCACTGAAGTCTTGAGTCCCTCAAAGTCATCTGTGAGTGTTGAAATCAACTTCTGCCAAACTCCTGTTAATATGGATATTTTGACTTCCTCCCATGAATCATGATGTTCTTTATGGCATCATCTAGAATGATGAATCCTTTCCAGGAGGTTTTTAATTTATTTTGTCCAGATCCATCAGAGGAATTGCTATCTATTGCAGATATAACTTTACAAATGTATTTTTTTAAATAATAAGACTTGAAAGTGAAAATGACTACTTGATCCATAAGCTATAGAATGAATGTTGTGTTCACAAGCATAAAAACAACATTAATCTCCTTGTATATCTCCATCAGAGTTCTTGGGTAATGAGGAGTATTGTCAATGAGCAGTTACCTTTTAAAAAGGAATCTTTTATTCTCAGCAGTAGTTCTCAAAAGTAGACTTAAAATATTCAGTAAATCATGCTATAAACAGATGTTCTGTCATCCAGGCTTTGTAGTTCCATTAATAGAGCACAGGCAGTAGATTTATCATAATTCTTAAGGGCTCTAGGATTTTTGAAATAGTAAATGAGCATTGGTTCCAACTTAAAGTCACCAGCCACATTAGCTGTTTTGAGGCCAGGCATTGACTGACTGCTTTTCTCTAGCTAAGAAAGTCCTAGATGGCATCTTCTTCCAATAAAAGACTGTTATTGCCTACATGGAAAATCTGTTGTTTAGTGTAGCCCCCTTCATCATTTATCTTAGCTAGATCTTCTGGATAACTTGCTACAACTTAACAACTTCTGCATCAGCACTTGCTGCTTCACCTTGTAGTTTTTTGTTATGGAGTGGCTTCTTTCCTTAAACTGCATGCATCAGCCTCTGCTAGCTTCTCACTTTTCTTCTGAAGCTTCCTTATCTCTCTCACTCACTCAGACTTCATAGAATTGAAGAGAGGTAGAGCTGTATTAGTCCATTTTCATACTGCTATGAAGAAATACCTGAGACAGGGTAATTTATAAAGATAAAGAGGTTTAATAGACTCACAGTTCCACATGGCTTAGGGAGGCCTCACAATCATGGTGGAAGGCAAAGGAGGAGCAAAAGCACATCTTACATTGCAGCAGGCAAGAGAGTATGTGCAGGGGAAGCGTCATTTATAAAGCCATCAGATCATGTGAGCCTTATTCACTATCACAAGAACAGCACAGGAAAAGCTCACCTCTATAATTCAATTACCTCTCACCAGGGTTCCTCCCACCACACAGGGGGATTATGGAATCTGCAATTCAAGATGAGATGTGTGTAGGAACACAGCCAAACCATATCACTGTGTCCCTGGCCCCTCCCAAATCTTATGTCCTCTCTTTCAAAACCAATCATGCCTTCCCAACAGTCCCCAAAAGTCTTAACTCATTTTGCAGTAACTCAAAAGTCCACAGTCCAAAGTGTCATCTGAGACAAGGCAAATCTATTTTGCCTGTGAGCCTGTAAAATCAAAAGCAACTTAGTTACTTCCTAGATACAATTGGGGTACAGGCATTGGGTAAATATACCCATTCCAAATGGGAGAAATTGGCCAAAATGAGGGGCTATGGGCCCCATGCAAGCCCAAACTCCAGCAGGGCAGTCAAATCTTAAAACTCCAAATGAGATCCTTTGATTCCATGTCTCACGTCCAGGTCACACTAATGCAAGAGATGGGTTCTCATGGTCTTGGGCAGCTCTGATCCTATGGCTTTGCAGGGTACAGTCCTGCTCCTGGCTGCTTTCATGGGCTGGTGTTGAGTGTCTGTGACTTTTCCAGGTGCACAGTGTAAGCTGTTGGTGTACCTACCATTCTGGGGTTTGGAGGATATTGGCCCTCTTCACATAGCTCCACTAGGCAGTGCCCCAGTGGGACCTCTATGTGGGGCTGCAACTTCACAGTTCCCTTCCAAATTGGCTTAGCAGAGGTTCTCCAGGAGGACTCTGCACCTGCAGCACACCTCTGCCTGGACATCCAGGTGGTTTCATACATCATCTGAAATCTAGGCGGAGGTTCCCAAATCTCAATTCTTGACTTCTGTTTACCAGCAGGCCCAACACCATGTGTAAACTGCCAAGGCTTGGGGCTTGCACCCTCTGAAGCAATAGCCTAAGCTGTATGTTGGCCCCTTTTAGCCATGGTGGGGACACAGGGCACCAAGTCCAGAGACTACACAACATAGCAAAGCCCTGGGCCCGACCCATGAAACAATTTTTTCCCACTAGGCCTCCCAGCTTGGGGCTATTGAGAAGGTCTCTGACATGTCCTGAAGACATTTTTCCCATTGTCTTGGCAAATAACGTTGGTTTTTCATTACTTATGCAAATTTCTGCAGTCGGCTTGCATTCTTCTCAGAAAATGGATTTTCTACATTGTCAGGCTGCAAATTTTCATGCTCTATTTACCTTTTAAACATAAGTTCCAGTTCCAATTCCAAACCATACTTTGTGAATGAATAAGACTGAATGCTTTTAAGAACAGACAAGCCACCTCTTGAACACTTTACTACTTGGAAATTTCTTCTGTCAGATACCCTAAATCATCTCTCTCAAGTTCAAAGTTCCACAGATTTCTAGGGCAGGGGCAAAATGTCACCAGTCTCTTTGCTAAAGCCTAGCAAGAATCACCTTTTCTCCAGTTTCCAGTAAGTTTCTTATCTCTGCTGAGACCACCTCAGCCTGGACTTTTTGGTCAAAACCATTCAATAAGTCTCTAGGAAGCTCCAAACTTTCTCACATCTTCCTGTCTTCTTCTGAGTCCTCCAAACTGATCCAACTTCTGCTTGTTATCCAGTTCCAAATTTGCTTCCACATTTTCAGTTACCATTGTAGCAGTATCCCACTCTCCGCAGTACCAATTTACTGTATTAGTCCATTTTCATACAGCTATGAATAAATACTCGAGACTGGGTAATTTATAAAGAAAAAGAGGTTTAATGGACTTACAGCTCCACCTGGCTTGGGGAGTCCTCATAATCATGGTGGAAAGTGAAGGAGAAGCAAAATCACATCTTACAGGGCAACAGGCAAGAGAGCATCTGCAGGGGAACTGCCCTTTATAAAACCATCACATCTTGTGAGACTTATTCACTATCACTAGAACAGCACAGGAAAACCCACCCCCATGATTCAATTACCTCCCACCAGTTTCCCTCCCATGACATGTGGGGATTATGAGATCTACAATTCAAGATGAGATTTGGGTGGGGAGACAGTCAAGCCAGATCAATGGCCTTGCTCTGGATTAGGCTTTGGCTTAAGGGAATGTTATAGCTGGTTTGATCTTTTACCCAGACCACTCAAACTTTATCCATATTAGCAATAAGGCTGTTTTACTTTCTTAGCATTCACAACTTCACTGGAGTAGCACTTTCAGTCTTCTTCAAGAATTTCTTTGCATTTGTAACTTGACTATTTGGCTCAAGAGGCCTAGCTTTTGGTTGATCTTGGCTTTTGACCTGCCTTTCTCACTAAGCTTAATTGTTTCTAGCTTTTGATTTAAAGTGAGAGATGCGCAACTCTGCCTTTCACTTGAACGCATAGACACAACTGTGGGGTTGCTAAAAAATTAACCTAATCTTAATTTTGTTGTGTCTCTAGGAATCGGGTGGCCTGAGGAGAGGGAGAGAGACAGGAGAGGAATAGTCAGAACACAAACAACATTTATTAAATTTAATATGGGTGTGATTTGTGGTGTCCCAAAACAATTACAATAGTAACATCAAAATTCACTGATCACAGATCAGCCTAACAGATATAACAATAATGAAGAAGTTGAAATACTGCATGAATTACCAAAATGTGACAGAGACAGGAAGTGAATACCTGGCATTGGAAAAATGCTGCTCATGGACTTGCTCAAGGCAGGGTTGCCACAAACCTTTAATTTGAAACAAAACAAAACCCCGCAGTATCTGAAAAGCTCAATAATCCAAGGTATACCTGCATTTTAAATCATCTCTAGGTTACATATAATACCTCATATAATGTAAGCACTATGTAAGTAGTTCTCATACTGCATTTTTTATGTTTGTACTATTTTTATTGTTGTGGATTTCTTTTTAGATGATTTTCCATCCATGGTTGGTTACATCATTGGAGGCAGAATCTGCACATGCAGAACTTGTGGGTATGGAGAGCCAACTGTATGTGTAGCACCATCCAACTCATGCTGCCCTCACCCAACCCTTTAGCAAGGTCCCACCTAAACCACTCCGGGGCTTCTGGCAATCCATTTCAGTCTTGGAAATGGAGCGTAAAACAATCCCCATTTTACTCTTGGGAAATAGATCCTGCAACCTGTACTTCTTTGTGCCTAGCTGCAGGTTGAGCCCCCTTCTTTCTTCCTAAGTGGGAATGTGAAGATCAGCATCCTCGTACTGAGCTGGGTAATAAATTCCTCCGTGAGTTATCTGTAGAATGGAGTGGAATAAAGGCATTTGTTGACAAGGGTACAGCCTGCATCATGCTTCTGGGGGGCCTGCTCTGCTCATCCAGATCTCATGTCATTTCCTGGTGTATTAGTCCATTCTCGTGCTACTGATACATACCTGGGACTGGGTAATTTACAAAGGAAAGAGATTTAATCGACTCACAGTTTAGCATGGCTAGGAAGGCCTCAGGCAACTTACAATCATGGTAGAAGGAAAAACAAACATGTCCTTCTTCACATGGCAGCAGCAAAGAGAAGTGCCGAGCAAAATGGGGAAAAGCCCTTTATAAAACCAACCGATCTCAAGAGAACTCACTCGTTATCATGAGAACAGCCACATGGGGGTAACCAGCCCCATTATTTAATTACTTCCCACAGGGTCCCTCCTGTGACACATGGGGATTATGGGAACTACAATTCAAGATGAGATTTAGGTGGGGACACAGTCAAACCATATCACCCAGGTACTCTGGAAAGATCCTCTTATGGGTCTTACTGCCTTTTTACCAGCATTACCCTAGTGGACGCCAAGGGCAGGCACTTCCTCTCCCCATGCTTGGATAACAACTGTAAATGCTAACATGTACATAGCAAGCGCCATGTGCCGGGCACACATCAAGGTGCTTCACATAATTTTATATATATTTATATTACACTTTCATTTGAACTCTAGTTTGACTCTATACCAAATCAAGCCCGGACATTTCTGGGACCTTGGACTTCCCACCATGTTACCACATCCCTATAATCTGGGTCAGAATTGCTCACATCATGAGCAGGGAGATGTGACCAAGCCTGCCTTGTCCCTCCTCACCATTTACCTTTCAACTATTTGTGTCATATGACGATGCCTTGGTTTAGCTCATAAAAGTTTCATGTAAGAATTCTTGGATCTGTTGCTCATTCTTATTAGATTGCTAGCTTACTAAAGGAAAAAGTTGTTTATCTTTCCTCAGCAAGGCTAATAGAGACCCTCCATGGTGTAATTCCAGAACAATGAAGTTCTGGCCCATCGATAACTAAAATTCCACCAGTAGAGATTCATTTCTTTGACATAGCTTTGTCTTCTCTTAAAATGAAAATGCCTTTAGTAAAGAGGCATAACTGATTGAACATTTCTAGTTATTTATTCTTAGAATTGATAAGCTGATCAGATTCCAACCTAATATCAGAGTTTGGAAGGAGGGAAGGAAAGAAGGAGAAATGAAAACCAAGAGGGCACCAGCCTCAGGAATTGGAGAAGATGAAAGATATTACAAAGGAAAGAAAGAGACATAGAAAGGAGATGCTAGCGCTGCTCCAGAACAACTTACCTGCCCAGTGATTTTGTAGTTTCATGACATACTAACTTGCCCTCTTTCTGCCACTTACATATTGAACTCAGCATTTTGGCAAAGATTTTCTGAGGCATGGGTTCATGTTGTTTCTCCTTGTGATTTGCCCTCCTTACCCTTCTGACAGCTGATGCAGCAAATCTAGGACCACAGAGTCAAGGCTTGCACTGGCCAGCTGGGACTCTCAATCATCGGTCCGCTGTCTATCTGCCTGTCTGGCCACCTGCCCATCACCATCACTCCTTGGACCTTCACCCACTTCTGGCATTTCCATCACTGGACTCTCTGAGATGAAGGCTTTTATTGCAAGCTAGAGTTGGTGGCATGGAGCCTGGCATTTGAGGTTCTTCATACAATCTATTGTTTGGACGCTTTCATTTCCAGGAACAAAGGCTCTCCTACCCCCACCGCTCTGTCGCTTCAAAGGGCACCACCGTGTAGCAACAGAAGCACATCTTGATATCATTTCTGATATCCATAGGTTGCAACAATCAGTAACCGGATTTTGTTCCAGGAAAAAGCAATATTCTTTGACAAGCCATTTGCCTAGCAGTTTAAATGACATTGCAAAGAGTGACACTATAAACAGATGAGCCTGTTTTTCCCTGCTCCTTTTCACTGAGAAATGGCTAATGCCCCAGATAAAGAGTGCAGATCACATGAGACTTATAACATGAATACACAGCACTGTATAAACAGCCTCAGGAAAAGGCAGCCCTGGTCACTCACTCTCCTTATGAGAGTCCCAACCAAGCTGAATCTTTCTCCATACAATCTTGGAAAGGGAAAAATATCATCATCCCCCATCCTTAGGGTTTTCTTCAGTGGCTTCTGTTCCTTAGACCATTCTCTTCTCATTACTAAGTGGCAAAGCCCAGGTGTCTATAAGCCCTGGAACTATTGTGGCCTGCTTTAATGGGGGGCGTTTCCAGGAGGCAGATGTTTTAACTAGCAGGGGAAAGAAAGGTCTGTTTCTTATTGACGGAACCCTAGCATGTGTAATAGAACTTCAAAGATGCGAGGCCAGATTGGGCAGGCAACATCAAAAGCTTTTGACTGGTGCTGAGTAAACTTTGTATTCTGACATAGAAGTTCTTATCTATTCTGCTCCAGACTTGAGAGCAGGAGGCTGCATCTAACCAAATCACATTGTTTTTCCTCACAGCTGCCAACTTGGAAAAATATCAGGGCACAAAGGGACCATTAAAAAAAAGAAAGAGAGAAAGAGAGAAACACACACACAGAGACATGTTTTTGTGAGTTCCTAAGCAACACAATATTACCAAGATGGGGGCTCTTAGGAAAATGAGAAGACATTTGCTACACTTCCTAATGGGGCCACTCACTAATCCCAATTTTTATCTCTTTATAAAGAAATGAACAGTATACGCCTGGACAAAGCCTGCATCTCCCTACCATCCATCCCCTGTCACGGGGGCCCCCATTGTTTGGTAAAGATTTACTTTATGATGAGCCAAATCAGTGGTTTAATTATATCTAAACTCAAACAATGAAGCTATTTCCTGATTTTTTAAAAAAACTAAATTCATTTATTTTTAAAATTGTTTAAAGAAATTATATTCACTTTAGATAACCTGCCTTTTCCATTATTAAAAAAAAAAACTTTAAAATGTGTTTCATTTCAACATAACTGGAACATAATAATATTTCCCCAGTCTGGGAACCAGAGAAAATCAGAAGGACCATCTTTTTATCAAAGATGAATGTGCTTCCTTCATGTGGGTTTGTTTCAAAGCACCAGGTTATTTCCTCTGAGACTGTCTATGTGTGTCTATCCTGAGGAAGGGAAGAATTGCCCTCAGGAGGAAATTAGTTCTAAACCTGGGATTTTCCTCCTGCACTGGGAACACGTTTATTTAATCAGTGAGTCCTTCTGAGGGTCTCGTGTGTGGGATCTGTCAGCAATGGAATCACAGCTCTAGCCTTGCTCTCCACGGGGCTTGGCCTCTGAGGCCTCTCTGAAGCAAGCAGCTGTATCTGTCCATCCCTCCACCTTGAAACTCACTACTGGCTTGGACTCCATGGTCCAACCCCATCCTGATTTTCTCTTACCTCTCTGCATCCCCTTGAGATGGTGTGATCCATATCTAGGGAAGCCTAAGCAAAACGTCACAGAAATCAGTGCAGCGATGCTCATCCTCTGGGGAAATTCAGAAACCCCAAGGCCATGTGAATCTAAGAGTGGTTCAAGGCCCAGCGGCATCAGCATTCTCTGGAGCTTGTAAGAAATGCAGAATCTCAGCTCTCCTCCAGATCACTGAATCCAAAGTGGATTTTAGCAAGGTCCTCATGGCTCAGGTGCATAGAAGGTGTGAGAAGCACTGCCCCAGGCTTCAACCCTGAAGGTCTACTTATGACCTAAAGTGACATTTTGGATTCTCCATCTCAAGAGTGCTTCTCGGGATCCTGCTCTGCCCCAGGTCTAAGAACTGTGGTGTGATGCCCAAATGCATCAGCTTTGGAGTCTGACAGACCAACCTTACAAATGTGGCTTCTTCGCTTATTAGCCAGACTGAGCTGGTGAGCAGTGAGCTAAAAGGACACAGAGGTTATAAACATCCAGGGAACTATATGCACTGAGGTCCCTCAGAGAGCCTGGGGAGTGGCCATCTCTGAAGCCCCTTCTTTTCTGCTATCCCTCCCCATCATGTCACGTCCTTGGCCCTGAAAACTCCGCCTTATCTCCTCTGTGTTTCCCAAGCCCCAGCCGTCTACAAGGTGTTTTGAAAATATTGACAACTCAAGGCCTTCTCTGCCTCTCATTGCCCCCAGACCTAGCATAGCCCCTTCTCTTCCCTCCCCAGATGTATGTTCCCTAAGGGCAGGGACTGGCAAAGCTGTTTCTGTCCCCCTTCAGTGGCTGGCTCTGTTCCCTATGCTGAGAAGATACACAATAAAAATCGGTTGAGTCAAATCAGTCTCGCAAGTTCCTTTAAATATCATTGCCAAAAAAGCCCTCCATTTTACAGACAGAGACAGGGAAGAAACAGGCATCTCTATTTATTATTTGTCTATAAAGGCCACATCTGTACAGGCAAAAGCAAGCAGAATATTGAGGCAATTCATCTATTCGGTAAAGCAATGATTAAAACGAAAACCTATAATTGGAAGACACATACGCATTTAAAGACTAATTTATTTAACATATTCTGCTGTCAAGCCTGATAGTATTAATTATCAGAGTATGACATTATTTTAACTTTGGTTTCTGACATAAAACGATATTTCATACCATCTTTCCCTCATTGGTGCTGTAAATAAAGAATTTGGTCTGCCCCTTCTGGTTAGGCTGGTCTCAGGGTGACGAGGAAGAGTAGATGGGATCAATGTGGAAGGTGTTGTGCCCCTCAAGTAGTACAAGGGTGGGGCTAAATTGCTTGGAGTCATTAGATAATTTCTCACCCTCCACACCATTTGACCTGGGTCAATACATTCTTGATTCATTTGATAAAAAGTGGACAACTGCCCTGGGTGACTCACAGGCCAGATGAGACTCACCCAATGACCCAGAGGTCCCGTTTCAATTATAGAGGAAATGAAAAGTTCCTCACTGTCAAAGAATGAAGTGTTTCCTGGGGGTGGGGGGTGGGTGGTAAATAAAACTGGTAGCACATGTTCTTCTGTCCTGGACACAGAATGCCATGATTGCTACAACTCTCATGCAAAAGTGGATTCTTCTTTAGCACCCATGAGGACATGGAGTCTCGTTTTCAGTTAGGGCATGGGTCAATAACAAGGGCAGACTTAGACTCTCAGAGCTCTGGTCTTCTGAGCAAGGTGTAATGCTTCCCTTTGGTGAGTGGCACCCAACACTTTCTTTTTTTTTGAGTGATTACTATGTGCCAGGCATTTCACATACACGATCTCACTTAACCTTTACAATAACCCTGAGGTAAATACTATGATCATCCCTTTTGGCAGATGAGAATACTGGAACTCAATGAGGTTAAGTAACTTCCCCCAAATCATTCAGCTAATAAGCGACAGAGCTGGGTTTTCATACACACCCAGGCTCCCCAGGTCTGCTTCGTAACTAGCCTTCTTGGGTAAAGTCTTCAGAGTTTGAACAGTGTTACCTTTTCTTCCTTACTCCCCATCTTCCCAAGCAAAACTGTACAGGTTAACCCTCACATTCCTGGCTTCAAGTCCGATTGCTTTCTAAGAGAGCCACATCCCTTGCTTTTATATTTATCAATTGAAGAGCACAACGACTTCAATTAACTTCCTATGGAAAGGATTTAGGTGAAGTCTTTGATCTCCTTGAGGCAGTATGCTTTAGATTTCTTTGTAGCCCTGCCCAACACTTAGAAAATGTCTCAAACTCACCTCGAGTTCTCAATACCTGTTTGTTGAATGATTAAATGAAGGAATGATGGCTGAATGCTATTCAGGTAGTAATTCCATGCTTCTGCCCTGACCACAAATGATCTATTTAATTGATTTTAGTGACTCCACAGTAGCTGTTATATTACCTCAGGGTAAAATTACTCATTTCTTGTTCCTAAGACCTAGTAATTTATATGCTGAGCATGTAATAATCTATTATATCAAATACCAACTCCTATTTGAAAAAAAGAATAGCTTTCTGCCGAGCATAACAGCCCTGGATACACAAAATAAGTACAGGTGACTTATGCGTTTACACAAAAGAGCCTTCTGTTCTGGATGCAGCTGTTTCAGAAAAACACAGCTAAGAGTATAGAAGGAAGCTGGATAAGTAAATATTAGGAGAGGCCTTTAAAAGCAGCCTTGATCACTGGATCCTTAGGATGTGTTTGTTAGGCAAGGATGCCCTAATAATGCTTAATATTGATACAGCATTTATGATGCAACAGACAGGCAATAGGCAGGTTGTTTTTCTGAAGATGAGCAAGTGGAAACATGATAGACCTAAGGTAAAGCTAAGGCCCACTAGGTTTTGGCTCACAACCTCAGACCAAGCAATAAGGCACCCAACAGCAAAGAGCAAAGACCCAGCCATCGAATGTCTGGGACCACCTGCCTGAGTACCTAGGAACAGCACAGCAAAAGGGAAGTGAAAACTTTATCTCCAAGCCCAGAATCCCTGACCACTTTCCACCCAAACACTACAGTGGGTAGAAATACACTGGGGAGAGGGAAAGGGGAGTTAGGTGCTGGTCAAGGGAACTCTGTGCTCTCCTTCCCACTTCCCCAGATCTCTCAGGCCTGAAGGTACCGCTCCCACAGGGGCCATGGCTGCTACTTCTGCTCACGGTTGTTCGCAAGGCGCGTGGCAATTTGCAGAGTCTACCTCTTTCCCATCTTTTCTCCTTGACTAATGATTCCCTAAATCAGCACTTGAATATGGAGCACTAGTCCCTGTTCCTTTACCAGTCAAGGAGAAAAAGCCCCAGCTTTGGAGTCAGACCCCTCTGGGTTTGAATGCAGGCGTCATTATTTGCTAACCTGTAACACTGAGCAAGTGACAATCTTGCAGAGCTTTAGCTCCCTCCTCTTTAAAATAGGCATAATATTGTCTACTGCATAGAGTTACAATTAAATGGTATGAGACAGACTAAGAATCTAACCAAATACCTGGCCCTGGAGAACATGCTCTATAAATGGCAGTTTCCTTACCTGTTGGTCTGACTCTTTGTGCCCCTAAGCTGCTCTATCTTCTATTGGAGTATAACTAAGAGCAGCTGGGAAATACCTGATGAAGTTTTACTTTATTCCATATGTGCTTGAAATGAATCTTCTGTCCTCTGTACTCCTCTTCCCACCATTAAGCCCACTTTCTTTCATCTCCAGGGAAATCTGGAAACCAGAGGATAGTCCAGCCTCCCATGGAAAGGACTGGCACTGATCTGATTAACAATACCCCAGAGTGATCTATAGAGCAAATAACATTATAAAGCCTAGTTTGCCCAAAATTTTCCCAGTTCTAGCACTGAAAGTCCCATGTCCCAGAAAATACTTCATCCCAGGCAAACCAGGGTAGCTGGTTACTCTATCTTCACAGCCAAACACAAGGCTCATCATTTTTCAGATTTATTATTAAGAGCAAGTGACTTAAATAAAACTTAGTAAAAAAATCAGCATGAGACACAGGAGTCCCATGTTCCTGAGGCTGAGTGTTCTTGTCAGATATCAGAGTGTCATTTGGGAGCAGTACCATATGAGACATCAAATGCTGTTCTTCCAGCCAGTCCACAAGCTGGACCTGACAGGAAGCTGGAGAAATCCAAAAGGCTCCTCAAAGACATACTCAGAAATGAGGTTGTTAGAGGACAAGTTTACTGACATTACTGATGCAGGCAGAGTAACTTTCCAGGCCAGGAATGGGTTTCTCTAGCCTTGCAAGACAAGGGAACAAAAGCCTACACATTGGAATCATTCAAACACTTGGAGAATCGCAACTCCACTATACCTACTAGCTTGTAAGACCTGGAGAAGCTGCTAATCCCCCTATACCTGGATTTCCTACAATAATAATACATACGTTATAGGGTTGTGAAGAGTTAAATAATCCAAGTGAAATGCCTAACACAGCCCTCATTTCTGGTAATGTGCAAGATCAGATTACTTCAAGACCCTCCCAATATTAAACACCCAGAAAATGCTGGAATAGATGATAATGAACATTCTTTTAAAAGCAAATAATTGGGTTTTTAAGAAAGTGAGAGAAATTTCCAGAGACCCAAAACAAAGGGAGAACTGATAACAGAGCTGATACTGCAGCTGCCTATGGGAGAGTTGCCAGATTTGGTCATGTAAGGGCTTAAGTGTAAATGTCCACATGGAGTCAGGAGATTAGGTCTTGAGTCCACATGATACAAAGAAGTGAAATGCACATCCCTTTTCCCTCTAACATAAAGCCAGAAGCCTTGAAGCACTTCCTTAGATGTAGGATGAAATATACACAATCCATACTCAAACTCAGAAAGATGATCAAAAAGCTTAGCTGTTTCATACTAGGCTCTGGATGAGGAAAAGAAATAGTCTCCTCTGATAATACATGATCACAAGAGTGACTTCATATGGCTTGAGTTCAACTTTTCTCTGGGTGCATGTTCTAGAAATTAACATAAAAAGTGACTAGGACCCATGACCTTGATGTGCCTGATAGAAACAAATTTTAAAAATTATCTGAAGAGACATAACATTTCTCAAGCTAGAGGAGTCCTTCAGATAGATGGTTGGTGGACAGATAAATGCCCACCAACCATACATTACAATTTAAATTTATGAAAGAGCACACAAGGAAGCAATCTGCAATGAGCAAAAGAGTCAGCAGACACAGCAAATAGCAGAATTTTAACTCCTGATAATATCCACTTGGAATACACTATCAAAATTAAGCTAAAAATAAATGTTTAAAATGACCAAACATTTAAAAGAATCAAAAAGACAATACAATAAAATGACAATTATATTAAGACATTAAAGAGAATTTCTAGAAATTAAAAAATATATATAGTCATAGATTAACTGGCGGATTAGACATAGCTGAAGAGAGAGTCAGTAAACTGAAAAATTTGTGGAATGAATGGCCTGAAGGTACCCAAATTGCAACACAAATTGAGGGTACCCAAATTGCAGATCAGAGAGGCAAAGAAATGTGAAAGAGAGTAAGATATGCGAATGATAGGTTGAGAACTTTCACACACAGCTAATAGGAAATCCAGAAGAAAAGAAAGGCAGTATCCAAAAAAAAAATAAGGGCTGAGAAGCTCCAAGAATTAGAAAAAAAAAAAAAAAAGTAACCTTAGAGCCCCGAGAGCCATAAAAGTCAACCTAAACAAATGTCAGTGAAAGTTCAGAACACAAAATGCAAAGAAAAGATGTTCAACAAAACCATGAAGAGAGTACAGGTTCCTTTTATAAAGGCTTAATTGTTAGACTCACAACAGTCCTTTTTTCCCAAAATTTTATTTTAAAATTTTCAAACACAGAGCAGAGTTGACAGAATTTCATAGTGAACACTCATATAAGTGTTCTACCAATAATATTTTACTCCATTTCATTGTATTTGCTTTATCACATATCTATCCATCTAACCATGCCTGTGTTCATCCATCAACCTCTCATTTGCTTTTTGTTGCCGCTCTTTTATTTTGGGGTGTTTGTGTGTGTGAATTTCAAAGCAAATTGCAGACATTTCTACACTTTTTCTTAAATCTTTCAGCAAGGATTTCATTAATGAAGTTTGATATTTATGGGTGTTTTCTTTCAATATCAAATTTTCATGCAATGAAATATACAAATCTTAAGTGTATATTAGTGTGCAACTCAAACATGTATAAAATAGCACCATCATCCACAGAAAGTCTCCTTCTGTCCCTTTCTAGTCAAAAATCCGTAACTTTTCCCTTCAAAGTCAACCACTATTTTGAAGGTTTTCTACTGTAGATTAGTTTGATTGCTCTAGAGTTGCACAAATGAAATTCTACGTTTTGTATAAGACGTCTACATTTTGTATAAGACTTATTTCACTTAGTATACTGATTTTGAGATTCATTCATGGTGTTACGCATATCAGTAGTTCGTCCCTTTTTATTGCTGAGTACTTTTCCATTATATGAACATGCCAATTTATTCATTCATCCTACTGGTGGACATCTGGCCTCCTTCTATTGTAGGGACATTATCAATAAAGCTGTTGTGAACATTCTTGAACAGGTTTTTTTTGCGAATGTATTTTTTTGTATCACTTGGAAAACACCTGAGAGTAGAACTGCTAAGTCATAGGGTAGGAGTACATTTATAAGTGACTGATCCCTTTCTCCAAATTCGTTGCATAATTTTACATTTCTAATATATGAATTTCTGTTGTTACACATTTTGCCAACATTCAATGTTATCAATATTTTTTTTAATTTAGTCATTCTGGTGGAAGTTTAGTATTTCACTGCAGTTTAAATTTCTTTCATGACTAGTAATGTCGAACAGTTTAAAATGGACTTATTGGTCAGTTGTATGTCTTGCTTTATAAAGTGTCTATTCACACCTTTTGCTGACAACACACTTTTGAACAGAAACATGATAAAATAGAAAACAAGAGAGTAATATTTCATCAGTCAGGGTCCAGTATAGAGACTGAAGCTATCTCAGTAATTTAAACACACTAAACATTATTATGGTGAATTGTTAACTAATAAAATGTCATTAACCATCAAACTGGGCAAAGCAAACTGTAAGGCATAGGGAGGTAGGAACCACAGAAAGAAATTACTAACCTTTGGGCCTAGAGAAAAGTGAACAAGAAGAAACTTAAAAATCTCAGAGGAGGGGATCTTGCAAAATTGAAATTTAGACCTCTGAAGAAAAGTGGTGGTTGTGGTTATGGTGACAAACTGGCCACTGTTGATATGGTGACAAAAAAACTGGCCACTGCTGAGCCGTGAGAGCTGAGAGTCACTCCCCAATATGGCAACAAAGAAACTGACTAAAGGACACCACAAACGAACAACCACCCTTACACCCTGATCTGCTCACTGCTGAACTACAAAACAGAACACTAGAAGCAACAAAGTTCCCTTTTCCTTCTTTTCCCAGGCTTTCCATGTCCCTCTTGTGCCCTCTATTGGCAGAGCCTAACACTGAGCCATGTGTCAAAGGAGAAATGTAATCTACAGAGTTTAGGTCCAGTATCACAAATGTGACAAAGAAGGGTGGTTTCAGAGATAAGAGGCAATAACTTAACAACAGACACAAATATCTTCAAAGTGCTGAGAAAAAATACGCCTGTGGTACCTAAAATTTTATACCCAGTTAACCTATCAGTTAAGAGTGAAGGCACAATGATAACTAAAAATGATTTTTCTTTGTTATACTTTATACAACACACATAGGAGAAAATATGTAACATATAGGTAAGTTAAGACTTCTTGAGATAATCAAAATCTGAGAATTTATTACTAAAAGTAATAAATGCAAGAACTATTATGGTAGCTACTTTGCCTCAAAGAGAAAATTGAACCCAGAAAGAAAAAGTAAAATGCAAAAGAAAAAAAAAAAGGTAAGCAAAAAAAACTGGTAATCTTATGAGTAAATAAATGGTAAGCTAACAAATTGGTAAACTTATAGGTAAATATAAATGAAAAAGACAGTATGAAGAATAATAAAAATAATCATTAATTTAACATATAAAAGTAAAGAGTAATTAAAATACTGGCCAACCATATGAAGATAGAAAGAAATGATCAGAATTAAAATGTTTTAAGCTCCTTGTGTTTGTGGAAGGCCGGCGGAACTCAATGTCTTATTCCTTAATAATCTAGAAATATGACTGGTACTCATTGGAAGTGTACAACACAATCCTAGATGATATTTTCCAATTCAAGTGTACATGATATAATGTTAAGTTTACATGTAAAGAACAGAGATAAAAATGGAAAACCTTAAAATCAGTAAAATAGTGAAAATAAAGTTTGATCAACTCCAAATAAAGTAGGAATGGAGAGTAAAAGAAAAAAGTTTAACCACAACAAGTGGGAAACACAAAATCTTTGGGAGAAATCTAAATTTATCAGTAATTGTAATAAATATAAATGAACTAAAATTCCAAAGTAAAAGACAGAGATTTTCTTATTTCTTTTTTAAAAGTCAGATAATCTGTACAAAAGATATAGCCAAAATATAACAGTATAAAATTTTAAAAGAATGGAAAAGAAGATATAGTAGGTAAATATCAACTGATAGAAACTTGATGTCACTATATTGATATCAGATGAAATAGACTTTAAGAATTATCAGAGATAAAGAGGGGCACTTTATAATGGTAAAAAGGAAATTTATCAGGAAAATAAAACAATTGCAAATCCCTATACACATAATAACTCTGAAAGACATGAAACAAAAATTAATAGACTTTCAAAGAGAAATGGACAAATCCAGCAATATGGTGAGAGATATTTCTTTCAAAGAGTAAATCAGGCAGACAGAAAAATGAATAAAGATATAGAAGATTCAACAATACCATTAACAAACTTCAAAGACATATAAAGAAATTTTCAGGGCAAGACATGGTGCATCACACTTGTAATCTCAGCACTTTGGGAGACCACGGCAAGAGGATCACTTCAGGCCAGGAGTTCAAGGCCAGCCTGGGCAACATAGTGAGGCCCTGTCTCTGCAAAAAATTTAAAACTTATCTAGGAATGGTGGCACGCACTGGTGGTCACAGCTACTTGGAAGGCTGACGTGGGAGGATCGCCTGAACCCAGGAGTTCAGGATTACGATGAGCTCTCATTGCATCACGGCACCCAAGGCAGGTTGACAGAGTGAGACTGTCTCTATAAAACAACTTTTCAGGAAATTTTATAGAAGATATTATTTTTAAGCACAAGTAAAATACAAATAAAACATGATAACATGCTAGGAAAGCAAATTTCAATAGCAAAACTTGGTATCAAACAGACCAAATGCCATGACCATTATACAAATAAATTAAAAGATAATTATGAAAAATCTTTGATGATTTCAAAAGCATACTTCTAAGTAAACTACATAACACATCCCAAGACAGAGCATAAGACCTTTAACAACACTAGTTTTCATCCAACTAACTGACATCCAAGCCCAGTTCCTCGTTTTACTAACAGCTAGCATTTTATAGATGCTGCTCAAGGTCAAAGGTAAAATTAGTGGCTCTAGACCAGAAGGAAGGACTGTGGCCTCAAAGGATATTGAATGTGCAACCTTGACTCTACTGGGCTTGTAACCCCAACAATTGACCTACAGGAATTTAGGACCTACAAGAATTTCCTTTAACCTGGAAAGTTCAGCGTATTGTATTATTCCTGGTATAGGCACATCCAGATAGAAAGTTCCCCTTCCACTGCTCCAAAGAACAAAGTAACTCTTTCAATGCTGAATTGGGCTATCTGCTCTCAAAAATATTTTAGAGAAAAGGAGCTGCTCACTGGGGCTGGGTATGTATTAACGCATGAGTGAAAGGGACCTAAATACCAAAAATGCTTCATTGTCCAGAGCTGACCCCAAAGAAAACGGTACTGATCCCAAAAAAGGGAGGAGAGTGGCACATCATGCACAGCATGGGCTTAGGGCAACAGTGGTAAGGGAGCCCAGCTCTCTGCACCTTCATCTGTACACACCTATCATCCCTTTGCTCTGAACACCTGACATACCATGAGGGCATCGTTGCACAAATGACACAGGAAGAAATTCCACCTTAACTAAAATATCAGCCTGCTTCTGGTGAGTTTGATAAATATAACTTCAGTCCTCTAGAACATCCATTCTCAGTGGGGCTAATATCACCCCAAGGGGGGCAAAATTTGGTTCAGCATGGTAAGAAGGGCAATAGAAAAATTTAGCTATTACAATGGTCTATGACTTTCCAAACAACCACATCACATAAATAGATACACAGTATATCTGTGATATAAAATTTCATGGGAAGGGGAGACAATTGGGGGAAAAAAAGTCTTAATAGGCTCTATAAGGGGGCAGTCATGGAGATAAAAATGTTGAGAAACACTGCTCTAGTGAATAATACTCCTGAGTAGACATACATTTGAGACGCATGACCAGACCCTGCTCTAAGGTAATCCTATATGTAGACCTCCCAAATCAACTAACCTCTCTTTCATTGCCAGCTTATAAATTTCAAGGAAAGGCATCAATCATATTAATGAGGGACCATAGAGCCCAACTCTCTATTTTTCAATCTACCTCTTAACAAATGTTCATTTAGTACCTTCTGCAGCTATGCTGTACAATATGGTAGCAACATGGAAGGATGAACTAATATCTTCACCTGGGGAAAAAAAAAACAGGCTTGCCTGCTGCTTACTATAAAAGGGTGAGTTACTCAAGCTCAGTGCTCCCCTGACTATGACACAAATCCACCTCATGTGCCACATCCATCTGGGCCCTTTACAAATTCTTGAGATTTGGTGGGGGGAGTTAAATTTGTTTTCTATCAGAGAGTAGCAAATTATCACAAAATTGGCAGCTTAAAATAACACTCATTTATTAGGCCACAGTTCTGTAAGTCACAAGGCAAGGCAGAGTTCCCTATTCAGGGTCTCAAAGGCTAAAATTAAAATATTACCAGGCTGTGTTCTCATATGTAGGCTCTGTGAAAAAATTCACCTTCATACTCACACAGGTTGTTGGCAGAATTTTATTCCTTGTGATTGTATATGTGAGGTCCCCATTTTCCTTGCTGGCTGTCAGCAGGGTCCACCTCAGCTCAGAGAGGCCACCTGCATTCCTTGCCACATGGTCCCCTCCATGTCAAAGAAGCCATATCTTCTTTAACAGTAAGAAATTGAGAATTTCATATTGTCAAATCCCTGCCACATTTTTAATCTTTCTGACTTCTCTGTCTCTGACCTCTAAACCCAGATTTGAAGGGGCCAGATGAATAGGTCAGGCTCATCTACTTAATCTTCCTATTTTAAGGTCAACTGACTTGAGATCTTAATTTTATCTGCAAAATTCCCTCACAGCAGTGTTTGATTAAATAATAGAGAAAAGGTGTGGGTATATCAGGGGCTAGGAATCACTGGGGCCATTTAGAATTTTGCTTATTAGAGGAGACCAGGGGAACTAAAGCAAACTGAAGTTCATGTTGCTTGTGGTAAATGAGTAATAAAGGTCTTTATCTCCAAACCAAGAGTTTCATCATCTCTTCTGTCAGCATCCATGAACTACTGTAAGTAGCTTATTAGAAGGGTGAAATCAAATACCTACTGTAACATACACATTGGATTTCAAAGACTTAGTATGAAAAAATTCTAAGTATGTAAAACATGTCATTAATAATTTTTCTATTGATTACATATTGAAATGGTAACATTTTGGAATAATGTGTTAAAATATATTATTAAAATTAATTTTACCTATGTTTATTTTTTAATGTGGTTACTAGAAAACAATTAATTACACATAGAAGAGGCTTTCATTATTTTTCTATCCGAGAGTCCTGGTCTATATGCCTAGACAATACTAAAGTCCCAGGCCCTTGGGCAAAGGTTGCAGCACAAAAGCCAGCTGTGCCCTACCGATGTTTTGTTTGGCCAGCGTAGTGTCCAAATTTTGTTCTTATTTAAATGCCTTCCGGTGAGGCATGGATCTTGTAGTATGTTACAGGTCCTATCATTCTTCATTGTTTTTCACCTGGCTCATTTGCACTTTTATTTTAATCTAACTGACTTCTTCTGTATGCACTTAAATTTTGTGGCCCTTGCAGTTACGCTTCTACTTCTGTTGGGCACATAACAAGATACTAACACAGAAGGACTTCCAAAGGACAGCATTCAATCAAATGTTAATTTGCATGGTTCCAAAGGGCTCTATGAGCTTCAGAACAAAGGTTCCCCACTGGGCAGTGTGGTGGCCATGAGTCAGGAGACCTAGTTCTAGACCAAGCTCTGTCGCTAATTCAGTGGGAGATCTTGAGCAAGTCAATTCCCTCCTGCATGCTCTGTTTCCTCAATGTTAACGTGAAGGATGAAGCTAGAAGGCATCCCACTTCCCTGTGAAGATTTCAGTTTGATGGTTTTGCTGGCTATTTCAATCAGAGAGAGCTTCCTAGAAGTACAGGACTTGAAGACAGTGCTTCTCTGCCCTTTGTACTGTTAAAAGAAAAAATTAGACTAATTACATTTAGCAGAATTTAATTGATCAAAGAAAGATTCAAGAAATCAGGCAGCCTCTTGAACTACAATATGTTTAGAGAGACTCTGGAGCTACCGCATTGTCTAAAAAGATTTATGGACAGAACAAGGAAAGTGATGTGCAGAAAACAGAAGTGAGGTGCAGAAACAGCCAGATGGGTTACAGCGCTGGGTTTGCCTTATTTAAACACGGCTTGAATAGTGGGCCACCTTTCATTGGCTGAAACTCAGTCATTGGCACAAGACTAGGTTACAGTCTGTTTATACATCTAGTTAGGGTACAGTCCACTATGTATGGAGAAACTTTTAGGCCCAACTTAAAATATGTCAGAAGGCAGCTTTAGTCTAAACTTATTTTAACAGTACATGATTTCCATTGCTGTCATTGGCCAGAAAGACGGGGAAGAAGGGTCAAGAAGAAGACTCAAAGTCCTGAAAAGCTCCAGTGGGTAGTTTGTCAAAGAAGTCAAAACATTTGGCTAAAGTGCTGCTTTGTGCTCACTACGGATGTAGAGATCATTCACGTTTTGGCCCCATACCCCAAATGGTAGATAATCAGGTGCTGGCAGCATCCTGATACCTACATCTGCTCCTCACTCCCTTCCTCTCCTGACAATGGCATTTTGTAGAATCCAGAGGCAGATGCCGCAAGCCAGGGCTGAGTGAGCGTGAGCAGGGGTTTGTCGTTGGCAAGTTTGCACTCTCTCTACCCATGACATCTTTTTCATAACCTGAATTTCTTTAATTAAAAAACATCTGCCAACTCCTGTTATCTGCAAAGATGTGCCATAGCAACTCTGTCTGCAAGCCCCTTATGTAGCTGATGCAAACAGGTGGAAGAAAATCCTCTGTAAAGCCTAAGTTTAAAGAAAGGGAAGAAAAGGAAGTTCGCCAACGTGTGTGTGTGTGTGCATATGTGCATGTGTGCGCTCGTGTGTGTGCGTGTGTGTGTGACATGGAAGGATGCAGACAGGCAGATCTCTCTTGCAACTCATCCTTCTAAAAAGCTTTCCTTCCCTATCAGAGAGGGTGAGGGGAGTTAGGGAACATGAGCAGCATATCACAAAATATGACTGGCACTTGCTGACAAACCAAACCCACAGAGAAACAATTCTTTGCCTTAGCCTTGTTAGGATTTTTACTGCAGTTTGATTAGAGCGAGTCTGATGGATGCAGTGGGAAGAGGCAGCAAGATCTCCACTGCCTTTGTCCTCTGCCCCGTGAACAATGACAACAAAAAGAAAATCTTCAACAATAATCTTGAGGAGACAACATTGGCATGCCTAGAGCCGCAGTACAAATGGAGACCACATACTCCAGGTCTATCATATATCAAGCTAACATATTAAAATACATGTTAAATAAAATATTTTGTATCCTCATGCCTCATAAATACCTTCAAATCAACCTGGAAGGCCAGTTTCACATTTAGAATTTTCACACTCCTTAGAGCTCTGCACTGGACACGGAGGTGTGGAGTTAACCCCAGGGCTCCATCCTGCCTCTTCTTCCCTCTCCAGCATGGCTACATCCTGCACAGCACAAGCCTCCCACACATGCAATGCTCCAGCCCACACACCCAAGCTCCAAATATCCCCTCTGCAAATAGCTGCGCTGAGGCCAGCATGCAGACCTTGTGTGCCTTCTGTCTTCTGGAGGCCTGACTTAGGAAACAGGTGACGCCAGGCCTGGAAACTCAAGAATTCTGGGTTGATGAACTCAGAGCATACACTAGAAAGTGGGGTGGAGAGGTATGAGCTCAGAGTGGGCACACATCCCTCATCCTATGGATGCCTCACCTTGCATAGAGAAGCACAGTCAGAAGAGGACTGAAGCAGGCCCCTAAAATTAGAGGGCTAAGGTGAGGAGCCGTCTAGTCTGAGTCTAAGACAGTGCCGATCTCATCCTTTTACTTCCATCCCTAGGCCTCCTCTCAAAACAGATCCATGGATCTGCCCATCAATTCCTAGAGCATACTCCTTTTTTCCACGGTTCAGACCCGGGAAGACTGTCCCAATTCTGGGGGAGGGAATAACTCCCCACCCCATCTGGATTAAATGAGCTCCATGGCTGGCTCCACAAATCTGTAATGGAAGTATTACAAGAAGTAATGAATGCTGCCCTCTGCCTTGGGGTTAGCCTTCTGACCTGACAGTTTCCGGAGGGCAAAGGCCTTTGTGTGTGCTCAGCACATTCTCGACCATGGGCCAAAGTGGACAATGAAACTTAAGCAATACTTTTAAAATACTATTTTTTAGACGATGATCATGTCTGGTGCCTGGCTTGTTCTGTTAGCAGTCCTTAGGACAAACCTCTCAATCTGCAGCCAGAAGATCACTTGCCTCCAGAGAAGCCTAGCAATTATCAGACAAGGATAACTGCTGAAAAATTTCTTTATGTTCTTAATATGTGCCTTCTTTTAAGTTCCACCCACCAATGCTGATCTGTTCTCTGCAGCAGAATCCTAGGTAAGCCTGCTCCCTCTGTGTGAATCTTAACCGCTCTTGTGCTTTAACTTCTCAAAATGTCTGTGATAGCTTGTGCGAAGAAACTAATGCTATTCTTGTAAATACTAGACACTTAAACAATTTACTGTTGTTACTACTGCTAATTTCTTTCCACTCTTAAGAGGTTTAAAAAAGTAAAAATAAATAGATAAACCCCATTCTTTACATGTTTCTCCACCTTTAATCATCCCAGTCTGTCTTCCCTTCCAATGCCTCCCTGCATATTCCAGGGCACGGTGAGCAGAATGGGAAAAACATACACACTTTGTCTTAAAATCCTAACTCAAACTTGCCTAAGGACAAATACTTAGCCTAGCTGTAAAAACATTCAATAAATCCTCAGTGATTTATTGGATTATTCAATTACAAGGTGTCAAATATTCTAGTTCTCTTCTCACAGCATCTTAAATAATGTCACCAAGAGTGAAGACTTCATGTAATTCTAGGCAGTGACTCTGATTTTTGAAGGAGATTCAATTCTAAGGGGACTGAAGACATGGAGTCTTGTACCCCATTCTGGCCACAGAAGCAAAGAAACGCCAAACCATCCTTCTCAAGCATTCTTGGAGAAAAAAGATGAAGGAAAAGGAGCCAGGGAAAGGGTTAGAAGTGGAAAAAAAAGAGTTCCAGAGAAACAAACTGTGGCAGAGTAGAAAGAAACTGTTGATTTTACTTGGAGAGAGTTAAGTGAAATTAGTTTATAGAAAATCCAAAACAGTATCTCCTTGGATTTCTAAATACACTAAGAGTAACCACACTTCACAGTACCCAGCACAGCACTACAGCCTGTAGAAAGAGAAAGAAAAAGAAATATTACTATTCGTAACTAGTCATCAACCAACTGATATAAACATTAATAAGAAATAGCACTACTTGGAAGGCAGAGATGGGAGGATCACTTGAAGCCCAGGAGGTCAAGGCTGCAGTGAGACAAGATTCACCACTGCACTCCAGCCTAAGTGACAGAGCAGGACCCTGTCTTAAAAAAACAAAAACAAAATAGCAATAATGGCATATTCAAGCAATCCCCAGAACTTCCCAGAGCTGCAAAGTGTGGACATGGGGGAAGTGGGGACACAGGGAAGGAGTGGAAGTGGGGTCCTAGTTTGTTCTGACACTTCAATGGCACTTTTAAGTTGCAACATTTTCAGACATTTGTTCTTTGTAGTAGCTTTTTGGATGATCTTAGCAAGACTTTCTGGGTAAACTCTCCTTATAACAAGTTGAACACCTGATTTTATGAGAGCTTTCTTCTATGAATAGGTGTGCTTGTGAATGGCCATCGTGAATAAAATACCACTTCCCACTCCCAAAGCTAGACATACAGGCTCATTCATAAAAGTTGTTTTCTATACTTTACGCTTAAAAAAATTCTATCCTTATATCATATGTTTCAGGATTCTTCTATAAATGTGAGGGAGGGGTATGTCTAAGGCAGCGTTAGAAATTCTGAGTGGAAAAAAATTTATTAAAACTTGTTATGTTATGATGAAATGCATAATGGACCATTTGGGTATTAAAAGATAGACCCTAGAGCATGTGTGTGTTCTAAAAGGAGAAACCAGAGCAAAGGAAGGGCTGAATGAATATCTCTGCATCAGGATGTAAGAGAAATTTTTTCTGTACTTACAGTCAGAATGGTGGTTAAACAAAAGATTCAGAGACTGGAGTCCATTCAGAAGATGTAAAGAAGTCAAAGGGGAGAGGAAGCAAGTATGAAAAGTGCAACATGGAGACAGAAAAAAAAGGTGGCTGCTGAGAATTCCAGGTGCTGGGTATGGCTGAACATTTTTAAACAATTGTGATATCCAGAATTAGAAAAAAAAATCTAAAATTCATTTAGAACCAAAAAAGAGCCCAAATAGCCAATGCAATCCCAAGCAGAAAGTACCAAGCTGGAGGCATCATATCACCTGACTCCAAGGTATACTACAAGACTACAGTAACTAAGACATCATGGTATTGGTAAAAAACAAAACAAAACAAAAAACATATAGACCAATGGAACATGTTAGAGAAACCAGAAACAAAGCCACACACTGACAACCATCTGATCTTCAACAAAGCCGACAATTACAAACATGGGTAAAGGACTCCTTATTCAATAAACGGTGCTAGGAGATCTGGCTAGCCATATGCAGAATATCGAAACTGGATCCCCACCTTTCACCATATACAAAAATCAACTCAAGATAGATTAAAGCCTTAAATGTAAAACCTAAAACTATAAAAACTCTAGTAGAAAGCCTAAGAAATACTATTCTGGACATCAGCCCTAGCAAAGACTTTATGATGAAGACCTCAAAAGCAATTGCAACCAAAACCAAAAATTAACAGGTGGGACCTAATTAGAGCTGTTGCACAGCAAAAGAAATTACCAACAAAGTAATCAGGCAACCTACAGAATGGGGAAAAATATTTGCAAACTATGAATCCTATAAAGGTCTAATATCCAGAATCTATAATTAATTTAAATCAACAAGCATAAAAACAAGCAACCCCACTAAAAATATGGGCAAAGGATATGGACAGACACTTCCCAAGTCATTCACACAGCAAACAAGCATATAGAAAATGCTCAATACCACTAATCATTAGGGAAATGCAAATCAAAACCACAATGAGATATTTTCTCACACCAGTTTAAATGGCAAGTATTAAAAAGTCAAAAAATAACAGATGCTGACAAGGTTGGGAAGAAAAGGAAATGCCAATACACTGCTGGTGGGGCTAGACATTAGTTCAGTCACTATGGAAAGTACATTGAGTACTATGGAAAACAATTTGGAAATTTCTCAAAGAACTTAAATAGAAGTACCATTTGACCCAGGAATCCCATTACTGGGTATATACTCAAAGGAATATAACTCATTCTCCCATAAAGACATGTGCATGCATATGTTTATTGCAGCACTATTCACAATAGCGAAGACATAGAATCAACCTAGATTTCCATCAGTAGTGGCCTGGGTAAAGAAAATACAGTAAATATATACCATGGAATACTATGAGGCCATGAAGAATGAAATACATCTTTGCAGCAACATAGATAGAGCTGGAGACTATTATCCTAAGCAAATTAACACAGAAACAGAAAACCAAATACTGTAAGCTCTTACTTGTAAGTGGGAGCTAAACATTGAGTGCACATGCACACAAAAAAGGGGGACAATACATACTGGGACCTACTTAAGGGAAGAGGATAAGAAGAGAGTGAGGACTGGAAAACTACCCATCAGGTATTATGCTGATTACCTGGGTGACAAAATTATCTGTACACTGAACTTCTGCAACACACAATCTGCCCATGTAACAAACATGCACAGGTACCCCTTGAACCTAAAATAAAAGTTGGAAAGAAAGGGAAAAGAAAGAATGGTAATATCTTCTATTGCACTTTAAATCATTATGGGGAACCATACCACAACCTCTCTCCTGTGCCCCAAACCCTCAGTGGATCAGCAGTACTCGAAGGCAGAAGGGAGAGACAGAGGGGTAGGAGATGAAAGGAATTACAAGAAAAAGCAGGCTACATTTCATGTTTGCAACTGCTTTCCTCAGAGTAGTGATCAAAGATTAACTGGACACTGAAAATTCTAGCTAGAAGTGACTAAGAAAAATAATATAAGCGTCTCCCCTTCCGAAAATCTTCAGAGGCATGGATGGTAATATTGGGTGCCATATGGAGATTGAGACTTCATGTCAGCTTAAAAATATATATTAAGGACGAGCCACAGCCTGGGAGAAAATATTTGCAAAAAACATATTTGATAAAGAATGGTTATCCAAATATACAAAGAACTCTTCAAACTCAGTATTAAGAAAATAACTGTATTAAAAATGAACAGTACCTCACCAAAGATACACAGATGGAAAATAAGCTACAAAAGATGCTCAAAATCATATGTTATTAGGGAAATGTAATTAAAACAATGAAATACCACTGTATACCTATTACAATGGCCACAATCCAAAACACTGAGAAGACCAAATGCTGGCAAGGATGTGAAGCAACAGGAACTCTATTTCATTGCTGCTAGAAATGCAAAATGACACAAACACTTTGGAGAGAGTCTATCAGTGATTTGTTTTTTGTTTGTTTACAAAACTAAATATTCTCATACCACATGATCCGGCCATCACATCACTTGGTATTTACCCAAAGGAGTTGAAAACTTATGCCCACACAGAAACCTGCACACAGATGTTTATGGTGGTTTATTCATAATTGCCAAAACACGGAAATGAATGAGGTGTCCTTCAGTAGGTGAATGGATAAATAAACAGTGGTACATCCAGATAGTGAGGTATTATTCCACGTTAAAAAGAAATGAGCTATTCAAGTCACATGGAGGAACCTTAAATGAATATTACTAAGTGAAACAAGCCAATCTGAAAAGGCTACATGCTGTTATAAACTGTGTAACATTCTGGACAAAGCAAATCTGTGGAGACAGTAAAAAGATCAGTGGTTGCCAGGAGTTGGTGGGAGAAAGGGGTGAATAGGTAGAGCACAGAGGAATTTTTGAGCAATGAAAATACTCTGTATGATGCTACAGTGGTGAATACCTGTCATTATACGTTTGTCCAAATCCATAGAATGTGCAACACCAAGAGAGAACCCTGGTGTAAACTATGGACTTTGGGTGATGGTGACATGTCAATGTAGTGTCAGCAGTCGTAAGAAACATACTACTCACGTGCTGGATGTTGACTGTGGGGGAAGTAGTGCCTGTGTCAGGGCAATATATATATGGGAACCCCCTATACTTTCTGCTTAGTTTTGCTGTGAACCTAAAACTACCCTAAGAAATATATATATACACGTACATGTACTGTACTTAAGAAGTGTAGAACACAGGATGTCCCAGATGGCTGACACCTGGGCTAAGGTACCAACATTCATACAGAGTAGAGACAAACAATTCACCAGTGGTCGAAAGTTCCCAAGCTCTTAGAGTTTACCCAGGTAGCAACGTGGAGGGCTCCTTTGCTTCTGGGTGCACGTTCCTTCCCTCTTTTGCTTGTGCTGAACGTGTGACCAATTCTGGGCAATGAAATGTAAATGGAAACAGCCTATGTCCTTGCCAGAGCTTTAAATCAGCAGTACCTGAATCTCCAGGCTCCTCTGTCTCTCCTGTGGCCACAGTACAAGCACATATTGGGATGGAGATGCTAAAAGGTCAGAACAGTCTGGAAGTCGGGCTGGAGACCTGGAGGGCAATTGTTGTGGCTATTCAACAGCACCTACGGCTTTGCATGAAGAAGAAATAAAAATTTCTGCAGAACTCAGCCCCTGAGGTTTAGGGTTGTTTGCTGCCAGAGCCCAGCCTGGCCCACCTTGCCTGCAACCCCAAACTACAGTTTTCAGTTCAAGTTCATTGAGGCTTGACTGGTGCAGCGAGGTTGAGCTCTCTAACCCAGCAGGAAACCCAGCAACAGTAGAATGCCCAACGTGTTGTGGAGAAAACCATCACAATTTTTAGGTGAATTCAGTTTTTAGGTTTTTCTCCAATCTAAGCAACACTCGGGTCAGGGTTACAGTGTCTATTGTGCTTTTTCCAGTTTCCTGGAGATGTGTTTTTAGGGGAGCACAGAGATGGTTGCCATCCATCATTTTGGAAAGTCATGAGATTTACAGAGATAAATGCCTAAACAAAGGACAAGCGTATTAACAAATCGAGCTGTCCAAAAGTCAGGGCTAATGTTAACCAAGATGAGCATTACTGCGATTCCATCAAGATGTCCTGTTATTTATTTAACTTTTCCATTTTCATTTTTTATTTGGGTAAGATAATTGCTTATGATAAGCCTCGGGTGTGGAGATCCGGTGCATACAGAGCGGCGAGGCAAGCTTCAGTCTGCAGTCTCTGGCTGCGCTGGGGAAGCGAATCGATGTATTAACATATTGAAATGATCTCAATTAATGTCCTTTAGTATTTTTCTTTAAAAAAGGAGGACCTCTCCAAAGTGAATGGCCTACTCCTTACCAAGAGGGAAAAGAAGGCCTGTTGGGAGGATAATGTGTTTACCTGTCTGAGGAAAGAGGATCTCTTCTGAGTTGATTTTGTAAGAAACAAAAATATATACAGTGTTTCTTCCCCCGGGTCTGACACTGCAGTGTTACCCATGGATCTCACTTCACGATATCTATGCCTGTGCCTCCCATTGCTTCTTGCCAAGACTGTAAATTGGGCAACACTAGGGCTTTGGTGCCATAGATCCTAAAATAGAACTTCAGTAAATGAGAGCTGTTTATTTAAACGATGACTTCAGCACACAATTGATTATTTCAGTGGAAAAGTAGCCATGACATTCAGGCTCTCATGTGCTTGCTGTGCACCCTTCTGCCCCTTATCCCCCGATGCCCCTCTCCCTACTGCCTGAATATTCCAGAAGTATTAAGTAGAAGCAAACTTGAGCATGGTGCTTGCTTCTGCGAAACTGGTCATGGTTTGGAGTCTATTTCAGTATTTTTCCAGATAGCAATAAAAACAGCCACTGGTGTTGGGAGGTGCTGAAGATGAGCCCCAGAAATAGTACTGCTATCCTCTTTCTTATAGGTGAGGAAACTGAGGTTTGGAGAGTAACTGGCCCAGGGTCACACTTCTGTTGAAGCTGCTGAAACCAACAAAGCAGATGAAGAGAGGACGCTGCTAGATGCATTGTTCCTTCCTTAACGTGCCCTGCCTACCAAAAAGAAAAAAAAGAAAAGAACAATTCCTGCCTCCTTCTTGCCCTACTTTGATGAATTAAAAGGTAGAAGACAGCATTTTTCTTTGGTACTTCTTTATACTGCTTCTGATAATGACTGACCTTAGCAAGAGACATGACCCAAAAGAGAAAACAAAGAAGTAAACAACATCAAAAGGATTTTGACCCTTCAATCCTCTCTATCTAAAACAACCAATAATTTACAGTCCAGCTAAAACCCCTGCTCCTCCAAGAGTCTTCCTTGGTTAGTCTATCTGGAGGGATTTCTGTCTTCACCGAGGGCCTTCCTTCACCACCTGAGACTCTCTCTGCCCTGGTGATCCACTGCTTGAGGGGTCTCTTGCTTCTGCACCCCAGAGGTCATGCCCCCATCGGTTCTGGATTCACCACACCACACACATAAAATGAAGTAAAGAGAGATGATCAAAAACTCTAAGGAGGCACGTTCTATCGCCTGAGCCCAGGGTCTTTGCAGGACTCCAGTTGTGGGAAATGGAGCCATCGGAAGCATGAATTCAGCCTCCCTTTGTGGTAGGAGCTGGATCAGACACTACAGAGCAAGCAAGAAAGATACAGGCTCAGAGGATCTCACAGTTCATGAGAGTTTCCCTCCCATAAACAGGATTACACTGATTTGCTCTAACAGTATTTTATTTCTAGTTAATTTTAACTTAACAATTCTCATGTGGGTTTGTGTTTTTAAAAGTTATAAAATATATTATTGAATACCATAAAGTATATAAAGCATATAGGTACAGTTCCAAGAATTATAATAAAATGATTTCCCATGAGCCCCCCATCTAGATTAAGTCATACAATATTACTAATACCTGTGTGTCCCTCCTCATCCCAATCCTACTTCTTAGTCCACTATCCATGTTTTATATTAACCATTTCTTTTCTTGAGACAGAATCTCACTCTGTCACCCAAGCTAGAGTACAGTGGCGTGATCTCGGGTCACTGCAACCTCCACCTCCTAGGTTCAAGCAATTCTCCTGCCTCAGCCTCCCAAGTGGCTGGAACTATAGGTATGCGCCACCACATGGGGCTAATTTTTGAAGAGACAGGGTTTCACCATGTTGGCCAGGATGGTCTCGATCTCTTGACTTCGTGATCCACCCGCCTCCGCCTCTCAAAGTGCTGGGATTACAGGCGTGAGCCAGCGCACGAGGCCTGCTTTTCTTTATAGTTTTACCACATACATGTGTATCACTACAAAATATATTGTGTGGGTTTGCCTATAAATGAGAAATACATCTATATACTCTTTATAAATGACGCCTTCTAAGTTGCTTTCTAAAATTTCTTTGCCCAACACACTATCTGTCAGATTCAATCATGTTGAAAGGAGCTATAATCGCTTCTACTGCTATGTAACTTTGTATGATGTAAATACACCACAGTATTTTTATGCATTCTACTTCATTGCAAATTTAATTGTAAAAACTGCAATTACTTTTGTATTCACCTTATACTTCTGGTGGATATGAGGGCTAATTCTACATTTTTGGAACTTACTATACCAATGATACTTCTATGAAAATCCTTGTACACATGTCTTGGTGCATATATACTAGCATTTCTCTAGAGTACTGTCTTAGTCTGTGTTGCAATAAAGGAATACCTGAGGCTGCGTAGCTTGTAAAGAAATAAGGTTTGTTTGGCTCACAGTACAAGCAGCACAGCAGCAGCATCTGCTTCTGGTGAGAGCCTTAGACCGTTTCCACTGATGGTGGAGAGTAAAGGGGAGCAGGTACCACATGGCAAGAGGAAGGACAGAAGGAAAAGGTGGGAGCAGGTGCTAGACTCCTTTCAACAACTGCATCTTGTGGGAACTAACAGAGCAAGATTTCATTCACAATCAAGAGGACACCCATTCATGAGGAATCTACTCTCATGACCCAGATTCCTCTCATCGGGCCCCACCTCCAACACTAGTGATCAAATTTCAGTGTGAGATTTGGAAGGAACAAATATCCAAACTACATCAAGTTCGTATTGTAGGAGGGGTTCTTTTTTTTATTGCGACAGAACATCTTCAGCTTCA